>WURT03581850.1:0-20724 GCA_009936505.3 Holothuria glaberrima
GGCCAAAATTAGCATGATAGCACCTATATGGTCGCAAGAAGTCGCTAGGTGTGAGAGCAATTAGCTCGCAACCGGTCTCAAGTGCAGATGATCGCAAGAGCTCGCAAGAAAAGGCGGTCGCAAAAGCTCGCAAGGAATCGCAAGAGCTCGCAAGCCGTTGGTCGGTAAGTGGGCAGCCGGATTAACATGAAATACCTTAATAGAAAAATGACGGGCCTGGGGGAAGGGAGCTGTCATTTCAAATAATTTTACGTTAAGGTTGTCATGAGATGTATACCTGGGAGTTGTTACTCCAAATAACAACTCCCTGTGCATACATCAGTAAAAATTCTCACGGAAGGCTGGGCCAGCCAACAATATGACAGAAAAACACAACTGTTTCTTTCAAGCAAAAACCTCCACATCAACAAGCTATTGGTTACATCGTATTTCTTAAACGTGTACTTGCCGTAGCCTTGGCGAAATTCTTGCGGGGCAGTTTATGATAGCGCCCAGTGGCGTACCTATCAGGTCTGGTACCTATGTCAGTTGGCATCCAAGCGGATCCTATCTTTGTCACCTACTGCGGGCCTGAGGGAGAGTTCTAATGGGAGGGGTCTAACAGGAGGACATGACATTGATGTATGTTCTATTTGGTGTCGTCTTTGGCAAAGCTTTGAACTGATGGTGTGTTTAGAAATTCTCATTTTAGTGTCCTTTTTCTAGGGTGGGGTCGTCTTAGGGCCCGAGTAACACACCTTCTTGAAGAAGCTTTTGTGTATGTAAGATGGCTAAAATGCAAAATAGTGCCCCTTTATATAATGTTGTTTGTTTAAAACGTCTCACTCTTCAGTGCATCTTTTCATCATTTTTTTTTTGGCTTGGGTGTAAAACAGGAGGTGTTGTCTAAGGCCCCTCCCTTTGAGAAATTTGTGCCTTTGCAAAGTTGCTCAGATACAAAATGATGTTATCTTTCACAAATCTCCTTATTTACGGTTTTTCGGCTGTGACACGGCACGGTTTTATGCCGCAGCCGAAGACCTTATGCCCGAGCAGACCTCCCTCCCCAGGTGTGCTACTGTCGGTTGGTGCGGAGCGTTGGTCTATATATTTTTTATCAAGAATATCTTGCAGATTAGCAGAAAGACGCTTTTTAGACCTCCAAAGTTGCATCTAAACACTTGTTGAGACTTGATCCTTTAGAAACCAAGACTTCAAGAAGAAAAGTAAGAATTAGAAAAATTTATTAACTAAAATCACTTCGTATAGGAGAAAAAGTGACTAAAAGGTACTTTAAAGGCTCATTGGTTTCAGGGCATGAGGTAATTAAAGGTAACCATGGGCTCGTTAGTGCAAGTCACCCGCATAACAGACCGTCTGCGCTGGGAATCCAGCTAAAATTTGGGGAAAAGGAATCTGTATGTGCGATTTCCCAGGTTCTGAGAACCTTTAAGACATACCGTAATCAATGCAATGGAGATTTTGGCATTTCAGTATTTTTTTTCAAGTAGACCAATTACACTTAGGGTTTGGAAATTTCGAGGGGGTGCAGCGCCCGTGCGGGCTACGCCCTGGACGTTGTTCAAACGTTCACCATGCCGAGTATCCAAAGATCAAAAGAAGTCGAGCGACCCCTTTAAATTAAAGGAAACTGCATTTTCAATCTCATGAATAAAGAATTAAAGGACAAATCCTATCTGTATTTTAGATTTTAAATAAACAAACCGGTTTAATTGGAGAAAAACCCAAATCAGTTTTCTTTTTGTATAAGTGGGCTATTTACACCTGAATATTTAAGGGATAAATAAAAGACAAAATAACAGTACTGAGAACGCAAGTCCTTTCTTGAAAACAATGGATAACTAAACAGTTGTCAGTGACTTAAAAGCCTTTATCAGGGGGGGTTGATTTAATGACAAAAAGTGTCATTTGAGATGATAATTAGACTGAGATAAAAGCTTTACTAGGCAGGTGAAGGACAAAACTTTACATTCATCAATTTCCATTTATCGTCTTGCAGTAGCCACGTTTATTACTTTATCTGTGTGGTGTAATTTTGACTTTCAAGTTAAAAAGGTTATTTTATGCAGCACACAATCTGTTTTACACTTCTGAATCTTATATATTTAGATCATCTTTATCAACATCAAAAGAAAACGCCTACAATGGTCGTCCATCTTCATAATTAAACTTTTACTTTTTAGGGTTATAAATGTGGACTTATTAAAGGGAACCAGTCGCGCCCCTGGCAGTAAAATTCTCCCTTCTCACTTTACCTCTGACTCTCCTCAAACTCAAACAAAAACACCTGTCTAGTGCACTCCCCGTCACAGTAGACTGTGCTGAGTTTAAATTACTCAAGGCCACATCAACACAATACTGTTTGAGGGTAATTGGGAATATGACTGCACAAGTCACCATTGACCAACCAGAGTGAAGTTACTGTTTGACTTAATGTCAGTCAAAGTGCAGTCACCAACTTCTTTTATAGACATGATCATAGTCCTAAATATGTTTGGGGTGGTGCTATGGCCCGTGTAAAAGCTACTGTAAAATTCAAAAGTCGGGATTACTTAAGGAAATTAAAACCTGTCATCCGTTCGTCCGTGATGCGTGATCCGTGTCCACGTCCGCGTGCGTGTCCGCATCCGTGTATGCGTGAAGTGAACATCCATTCATACGTGAAATGTCCGTGACCACCCACGTTACCAGCTAGAATGTTATTTTCTGTCGCCCCTCTTTTACTAACACTACAATTTCTTGGTAACACGATGTCGAGATCGCTGCGTCGCAAGTTAAAGGAACACAACCATTTCCTGCTACTGGCCAATATTGCCATTAGGAAACGGCAAAATGACAAAAAGCGTAAGCATAGATGGTGGGTGAAGGACATCCTTCAACGTCGTCATCAGTGTGGCACATATTATCATTTAATGAAAGAATTGGAATTGGGAGACAAGCATTTTCACCGGTATTTCCGAATGACCAGGGAACAATTTAGGCAGGTACTGTATACGTGGAAGGATCTATCTCTGGTGAGTTTGTCCAACACAAACGAAGCAATTTGTCCAAGGCAACGGCTTGCCTTATGCTTAAGGTAAGTAAACGGAGGAAAAAACGGAGAATTTATTTTTATTTTTAAAGTCTTTATTAACTTATGTACAACATAACACCTTTTATACATTCTTACAACTTTCTTACATCGTGTGCGAAAAATACGTCGGAACATAGTTGTATATAGATACAGTACATGATATAATGCTCTTAAGCAGTTTAGCAATATGAGGAGAAGTTAAATCATAGAAAGGAATCATGAAAAAATACCTTTTACCTCCAATGATATGAAAAACAAACTCATTACTTAATGGTTCATGTAAATGTAGAACGTTTGTCATTAAGGTTTCTCCACATGTATACATCAAGGTACTACTGACTATTATTCTAATTCATTCATTTATTAAGTACGGAATGTATCTTTTTGTTCAACTTTTCGATCGTAGTCTAATTTTTGATGATGACATTTCAAACGATTCCGGATTGCTCCTGAAAAAATCAAAACATACATTTATGTTCAAAAAGTATTGGAGATACATTGTACTCTTTTCAAAAAGTGGGACCTGGCGGCACAAGATGAAAAAAAATTTACTTTCTATGACGACTGGCAATGTTATACCAATGAGTGAAATCATCCAATGAGCTATCTTAGATGTAGCAGACGGCAAGACCTTTTGTCTTCACTGCAAAGTCATACATATCACGCATCCGTGTCCGTGAAAAATCGCTCCTCGAGCGATTCCTCCCGGACGCGCACACGGACACGGAACGCATGAATGGATGGCTGGTAATGTTTTTCCTATGTAAGCGATTTTGAACGGACGCGGACACGCACGAGGACACGGACTAGGATCAAGCATCACGGACGAATGGATGGCAACTTGCTGTATGGACGTTTTTAAGTTCAGTCAACTGAGTTTCTCTTATGAATGAGATGCATAATCGGAGACACTCAATTGCCTGAACTTTAAAAGGTCCATGCATCAAGTCACCTCAAGTCTGATAAGTTATCACAGCAAATTGGGTTTTACAGTGTACATTCAACATACAAGAAGTAAGAGGAGATATGTCACACGAGGGTGTTGAGGAGGCGACAGCAGCTAAAAATATCCCTAACTGCCAAACAATCAAGACATTTGCTATGAAAATAAAATATCGGTCTTGGCTCTGAATGGTAATTATTTCTCCCTAGATAGGGTGAGAAAGATGAACTACGCATCATAGCCCCATGTACAATGGAAGAAGTCAAATAATGAGGAATTCCCATTTGAGAGCCAAAGAGGGAACAAACACTGAAAAAATTTTGAATATTTTTTTAACAACGTGTATGAAACGTGTATGAAATATGACTTTTGAGTTATGACATCACCAGTCACGCATGCGTATCTTTACGGTCAAGTTTTGATCCATTTTTGTTCTCATTTTGATAGTATCATGAAACAAATAGAGAAAGTGCAAATGTTGCCTATGTTAATATCATAAGTAGCAGGATTACACATGGTTTGCTTACATTGACAATGTAACATATTAAAATGAGTATCTTGCATTAAGTAAATGATTTTCGTCGAAATCTTTCTTTCAATTCATTGAAGTAGCAAAACGATTCCCTTGTTGATTCCTTGCTGAAGGCAAAAAGAATCTATGCAATCACGCAGGGGATTGCATGTGTATGTGTGCGCATGTAGGATTGGTTGTGACCATTGGCTTGTAAACACGATATCTCAAGATAGCAATGATGCCTAATTATACTTAACTGGGATATAGAATTATCGTATTAAGGGGAAGATCCACATTATTTTTGGCGGAGGTTAAAGTTCATGTAAAGTTACCAGAAGTCAAAAACCGAAAACCTTTTAAACACGACATCTCTATGTAGGAAGTATGGATGATTTTTCATACTTGGCATGTGGGTGCGTCGTAGAGAAATCCTATTGATTTTGGTAAAGGTCAAATGTTATCTGAGGTCATCAGAGGTGAAATTACGAAACTCCTAAAAACTGCTTGTAAACAAGATATCTCAAGATAGCAATGACCATCTTTATACTTGGTATATAACTTTATCATATTGAAAGGAAGAACCCCATTGCTTCAGTGGAGGTCAGAGGTCATTTGAGGTCATCAGAGGTAAAAACCGAAAACCTTGAAAAAACACGATATTTCAAGACTGGAATGATGGATCCTTTTCATACTTGGTATGTATGTGGTACTTTAAGAGAGAGAACCCTATGAGTTTGTTGGAGGTCGAAGGTCATATGAGGTCATCAGATGGTGCAACTACGAAAACCTCGTAAACTAAACAGACGGTGGGCGGTACCTACAAATTGTTTCTGGCGTTTCGTCGTGACCAACGAATTTTCTACCATCCCAAAGATAAAGTTATAGAGTAACAATAACATTTACTGAAATAATAAACTGAAAAGATAAAGACTCACTCATGTTTACAAACCAATGGCGTTACGGATGGTTGGCAAATAAGTTGGTAAGGTGCGCTTATACTGTCGTGACAATACAAAGTAGATTCAAATTCTAGCATGTATTCGAGCTAGCGTTTTCACGCTCGAAACTTAACATGCATATATAGGCCTATTCTTGCACATGCTCTGTGCCAGCCAGTGCCTACAGTCACGTAACTATGAATGACCCAATAGACCGTCAATTTGTCTGGTCTCAGTTTCGTTTATTCTTCATATGGCCTCAAAGAGGCACAAGAGACTTATAACATGACAAATACAAATAATATATACTTATAATATGGCAAAAGCATCAAAGTACAAAAGAACGGATTAAAGGAAAACAAAGAAATAACAATTGATTGAACTGGTTGAATGCAGGGGTGGCGCCAGGATTTCCCCGACGGGGGTCTAAGCTCCCAACCGGGAGGGGGGGGGGCTAGTGACCGATTAAAAATTTCACCCTACCCCCATGCTAGAACCTACATTTTTGACATTTTCATTTTCTTGAACTTGATTTTTCTCTCAAAAAATGTTTTTTTCTTAAATAAATACAAGCTGCGGAGAAGACTGTTCACTTATCACGCGGCAGCAACTAGCCTTCGCTGGGTGAAGGTCGGGCATTCCCCATAAAACGGGACCAAAAAGTGTAGACTACGGTAGGTTACCATGAAAGTTGGTCTCTCTGTGTCGGCGCACAATGGCATGAGCATGCCAACCTATTTTGCAAGCTTACCAGGACTCTAGAGTTTGTTCTCCAAGCTAATTGATTGCGTTCCGTCAGTGGTGAACTTTTCACTGAATACAGGAATTGTAATATTATCTATCCCTTCCAGGGACGTTCCGAAGAGAGTCACAAGACTCAAACTTATCCCCGAATTGTCGTCACAGTGTAGGGCTATGGAAACATGGTGGGAGAGTCGGATAGACCGACAAAAGAAGCGAAGACAGACAGTCCTGTCGCGCGCGAAAAATTTTCACCTTTATTATTGAAATTTTTGCTTATTATTGTTGGAAATGGATAGACTGTCGGGGGGAACAAGCATTCGTCGGGGTAACAAGCCCTCGTCGGGGTGCACACTGTTTGCTCACCCAGTCCGGCTCCCCGACGAAATGGGAGAAATTCCCCTACGGGGGGCTGTACTTCCCCGACGGGGTTGGGCACAGCCCCGTCCCCCTGGTTGAATGACAAAAGTAGTTTCAACAGCCAGGCCGGCAACTGGAAGCTTGACGAGAGGTCCTCGTACATAGTTTCGCTAAGGTCAACTATTGAAAAATAAAATGCTGCACCAGTTGTCATCTGAGCATCTTCCATTATAATTTTTGAAAATGTTTCCATAATAACCTCCCTTTTAAACAACAATGAACGAAACTGAAATTCATTTCTACTAATAGCCTGCATAATTTCGGAAAAGATTAAGTTGTCTCTTACCCAACCGTCATCCAGACCAATGAATCGGTGTACTGAAGGTTTATAAGGCGTAACGCATCTATAACATTAGTGGGGGTGGTTTCATGCGTCAGCGCCCTAGTTAGGTGCTGGGGAATGTATTTCTTTATTCCCAAGATCCACGCCATTACATGTTAATTTTATGAACTACTGTTACCAATATATCTGCCTTAAATCAATTTACGACAACTCATAGCGACCAAATAAAACAACTTAGGATTAATCCAATTTTTGATTTAAGTTAAGGCAATAGGCTGGAGGCTAATTGGCCCAAAGTTTTAAGGAAATCCAGGTTATTACAATTTTCAATAACAAATCATGAAATCTCTGCCTAAGAGACGACAAGAGATTTTTCAATAACGTTGACAGAATGTGAAGTTTAACCAGAAAGCCCAAAGGTTTAGTGATTCCTTGCTGAAAGGGGCTGATTTGTTGCACTGAGGTTTATCTCTTAAATTTATACTTCTTGACCATATCATTTTTTTCGATGACTTCACAACTTGACCTCTGCTGACCTCATATGACCTTTGAACCCTACCAAAAGTGAATAGCAAAAAAGAAGAAAAACATGCCTCAGGAGGGATTCATACCCAGACGGTCTGCGTGAGAAACCTAGCTCTAATCCACGACGCCATCATAGAACTCGCTCAGCGTATGGTATTTCTATTATGGCATAGTCACAGCATCCTTTTTACGTGTTCATAATTAGGTAATTTAAATGAGTGTTATTTCTGTAACAGTTATGCTTGTGAAAAATGAGTTATTCTCAATAACTTTATCAAGGTCGAAAAATTTAGCCCTAACTTTTCGTTAGTCACGAAACTCTGGACACAATTTGAAGGTACTTTCCACTGTCTATTTAGTTTACGAAGTATTCGTAGTAGCACCTCTGATGACCTCATATGACCTTCGACCTCGAACAAACTCATAGGGTTTTCACACATCTATATATTATGAAAAAAGGATCCATCATCTCTGTCTTGAAATATCTTGCATTTTCAAGGTCTTTGGTTTTTGACCTCTAATGACCTCAAATGATCTTTGATCTCCATTGAAACCAATAGAGTTCTTCCTCTCAATATGATAAAGTTATATATCAAGTGTGCAGATTGTCCATCATGCTTCCAACCCTACTTTTTTAATGACGAAAACCTCATATTTGTCTCCTCCGTCAAATACATCAAACTATTCCAGTACCGTATCAAACTTTTGTGATAAATGTGTTTAAAAAGTACACAAAATGTAGCCCGTGACGTACACTTCAATGAACCCCGAATGGTTTAATGACGAAAACCCCATATTTGTCTCTTCCGTCAAATACATCAAACTATTCCAGTACCGTATCAAACTTTTGTGATAAATGTGTTTATAAAGTACACAAAATGTAGCCCGTGACGTACACTTCAATGAACCCCGAATGGTTTAATGACGAAAACCCCATATTTGTCTCTTCCGTCAAATACATCAAACTATTCCAGTACCGTATCAAACTTTTGTGATAAATGTGTTTATAAAGTACACAATATGTAGCCCGTGACGTACACTTCAATGAACCCCGAATGGTCCTGGAAGCCGAAACTACCACTAGAAAACAAGCTATAAGGTGTGACTACCACAATTATTAAGCATTTATAATAAAATAAAATAAAAATTCTCCGAAAAATGGTCTTGGACTAAAACAATTGATGACTTTTTGGGATATACCGTAGCCTAGCCATTTTCAATGTATTCACTCTTTTCAATGAATAGTATCAATGACAATGTTTTTTGCGAGATTGAGTTTTCAGTAAATTATTGGTTGACCACAATTAAGAAACCTTACTTCATTCTGTCACTTTTTTCTGTCCTTTTTGTTCCAATTCCCATTCAAGAAATTGATCTTGATAATGGCTATAAAGATCTTTAGCTTGTTCACCGTGAATAAAAAAAACCATTGCCTAGCTGTTCTTCTTGCTTTCGGAACAAATATTGTCAACCATAGAAAGTTACATCTTACATCCTAGATGATTTCAATGTCAGGCGAATGCTGTACTGGCATAAAGTATGGAACGAAAGGTTACGATAGTGTATCGAGGGCTCACAACATACTTTGCTTTAATTCAATAGCAAAGTAACTTTCCTATAAAAAAGGCGTTTGATAATCATTCGTTTCAATCTTCAATTGCTTCCACTTTTACCTTTAATATTTCTTACATTTCTTCTTTGCTACATAGTTTACAGAAGCAAAGCGAACATATAAAGATCCCGCCAGTGATGAGCAAGAGGAGAATCGCTGAAATAGCGATGTCTTGATCGCACATTAATTTATCTACTAACGTGGCATCTGTGGCATGTTCGGAAATGGATACGCGAGTAGTTACTTCCGCATCATTGCAAAACGTTTCGAACGGTACATCAATGATGGGTGTTCTTTGCAATAACGGCGGAACGGAACACACAGAATTACCAAAATAATGTCTTGGCTTCTTGTACCATTTCTGAATAGGATACATGTCACAATCGCAGAGCCAATAATTCCCATCTAGCCTGAAATGAACATCATACGATAAAGAAAAGTATTCTGCTGGAACCGTAATCAAATTATTATATTTCACATAGAAAACTGCAGACTGGTTTAACCATCCAAGGCAGATGGATGATTTACTTGTATGAGATTGAAGGATAAGTCAAGAATTTGTAAATAAATGTTGTTTAAAAACGCCTTTCCCGGTATCACTGTGATTTCATTTTGCGCCATAAACAATTTGCGTAATTTGGGCAAATTCTTCAACAATTCTGTTGGAAGTTCGGACAACTTGTTGTCTGAAATGATCAGGATCTCAAGTGGATGATAGTCGCTTCCAAACAAAAACCCATCCAGTTGGTCGATGTGGTTGTTCGATACAGTTAACTATGAAATATGTGGAAAGGCGGTTAGGCTGATTTTTTTTAAATGCGACAGCGAATAAATGCGCATTTCCAATGTTACACACGCTGAAAAATTTTGAGTTTTAGTAAATACATCTTCAATTAAATTTCCGGTGATGTATAAACCTTGCAGGGCAGAAAAGCGATGTACCGACCCTTCAAAAGGAAACCTTGTAATGTTATTGTTGGATAAATGTAAGTAAATCAACCTGTCAAGCCCATTAAATGAATCCACGCGAATATCAGAAATTCTGTTGTCATCTAAAAATAGTCTATCCAAATTCTGATTTTGCAAAAACGCGTTGCTTTCAATAGTCTGAATTTTATAGTAAGCGTAAGGGAAACAAGTTTCTTCAGTGGCTCCATGGCGATAGAGGGCACGGCAATGAGCTTATTGTCTGCTAGATTCAGGAACGTAATATCAGTATTATTTGTAAACATTGATTTGCTTAGAGTCTTTATTCCATTGGAGAAGAGCGCCATATTGCGGAGGCCAAATAATGCTGGTAAAACAACCTCTCCGTTTTGTAAACTTGGTAAATTTGTATTCACTACAAGGAGGGTCTTGATCCATGGCTGATTGTAGGTTTGTGGGAAAGTTGTGAGACTGGCTTTTGAGCCATTACAAACTAACTGTGAAAACCTGCAAGTACATTTCTCTGGGCACGACTGTGAAGAAAAATCGACGATAAAAACAAAGTCTAAATATTCCTTTCATGATCATAGCCATCAAATGTACACGCAGGTAACAAGAAGCTACAAAATGTCACTTGCTCTGTATACTTCCAAACACCGAGGTGGACGACATTAAGTAGCATTTCTTCTGAATCACTCGACTTTTGACTTTTGTAGTGGGTTATTTAATGTACAGAGGAAACGTCGGGTGGTATTTATAGGTTTATAGCACCATCACATTGTAAGGCCTACTTTTGAAACTCTATGCTACTTAATTCAGGAAAGATTATTGGAGCATAAATCTTACAAATTTTGATTGATTATTGGAGAATTATCTAGACTAGCCTCCATCACATGAATAAAACACTAAACAAAGTAAAAAATTAATTCTAGGTTGAATACAAAAGATCTTTTTGACGATAAATCCACCGTGATATGAGATTAACCTTATGGAACATTTTTGGAGGCTAGACTTCGAAGTAGCTGCCTAACTCGACTTAAAGACTAAACTGAGGGCGTCGTAATACCATTGAAGCTAGGGTTCCTATATAGAGAGGGTTGAGACATGCTGTGTCCCAAAATTTCGAGTCAACTGACACATGAAGCCATTTTGCCTCCAGCAAGCAAATACTGAGTCAGTACGTTTTCGCGTAACGCGTACGTACGTACTTGCGTACGTAAAATGCACGGTGACATCATGACAATTACAAGCGACTATGTTGATGAGCATCCTGTTCTGATATTAACCAAAATCCAGTCAAACAAATGTGAAAATGGTAGAAAGCTGTGCATGAGGGTATAGAAATCGCCTAGAAAATAGCAACAAAATGTTCAGATTATCCAGAAATAAGACGCGAAGAATCTGCTTTAGCTATATAAGGAAAAACACGTTTTAATGGTTAGTTGAATCGTGAAATAGAACAGAAGAATCAATTTTGCAACTTTATAATTTTTTTTTGTATTTTTATAAAAACAAATGCAACAGGAGACTGTCTAATTAGCATGACATGGATGACTTTGGTTGAAGGTAATGAGTATAACAGTCAAAGTACGCATTTAAAGTTTCTGCTTTCCAATAATTTTCTCTGTTGCTGTGGGTTGAAAAATTGTCGAAAATTTAGAAATTGCTTTTCATAGGCTGGGGAAAGGAATTAAACTGCCTGTTTGGAAGAGTATCCAAAGAATTTTCCAGTGGGCAAGTATTGATCTGTCTTTCATGTCACAACCCGTAATATCATATTTGATCGTCCCACGTTGGTACATCATTGGATATATAGGAACCCAAGTCAACACTGTTGGCTAGCGCGCGCTAGCATAAGACCCATTCCGATCATGACGATGAAAGTGATCAAGTTTTATTCAGAGACGTCGAGGCATTAGACTCCGAGACCGAGGCTAAGCCGAAACATGAATTACCGAGGCCCAGGACAGGCCGGGGACTTAGTTCTCGGCCTCGAGGCCGGGCCCCGCTGAGGCATACAACACTAACATTACTCTCTTTCCTTTATCTTGCCTACACTCATAAGCTTACTAATGCAGCTTCTCATAGTGAAGCATCGTCACTGTATGCCAATCACCTTTTGGTTATTTAAACTTCATAGTATAAAAACACATTTTAAAAAATACGTATGAAATTAAGGAAATAGTTTTTGAACATAAATTCCCCTTCCCCCATTCGATACCTAGCCCCCCTACAAATTTTATAATTTTATCCTAGCTATGCCGCTGCATACACCATCTTATTATTACATTCATAATTCTAGGTCAAATTTCTGCAATTTACGATATGCAAATCGGAAAATTTGTAAACCTGCATAGAGTGGGTTGCTTCGATTCTACCTTTAAGGCACCCCTGTGGGCTGGGGGTTGTAGAATATACCCACGGCGTTTCCCGCCTGTCGTAAGAGGCGACTAAGGGGAAGGACTTGCACTGACTGTATATGAACTTTATTTGAAACCGAACGTGAACTTGAACCGTTTTTGAAACCGTACTTAAACTTTATCTAGTTGACACTATATAACACATTCGTGTTGGTGTGTCGTTAAATCTTATCAAACTAACAAATCTACCTTTAAGGCCAAAACATGGACCAACTGTAGTGTGAAAGTCAAAGAGAGAATACCTCTTGGCGCGCTACTAAAATGTTACTTGACTGAAAGCCCACAACATGCCAAAGGAACACGGGAACTCCGAAAAAATAAAACATAACAGTACAATGTCATTTAATGAATATTTATTAATGTTGTAGTTACTGTTGTTCAGTAGACTATTCTCTTCTACTCCCATTCGTGTCCATACGTTGAAAGCAATGCACATTCAGTTAAAATAAAAGGCATGTACTAGGCTCGTCACAACAAAGTGGAAAAGATGGAGTGTTCAATTCCCCAATGGTTGCTAAGAGACTTAAAGAAAAAAACGTGACAAAGAAAATCATAAAGGAAAAAGGATTGCAACTTGAGTTTATATACATATAAAAATAAAATGTACAAATCAGACGCTAACTAGGACATCAAAGTCAACCACACACTCAAGAGGCTACTGTACTTATGTCAGTTGACTATGTATCGTACAACGCACTTTCACGTCATATTAGGCATGAAAATACATGTGCATGACTGATTTACGTTAAACGGGAGTACGGTACAATCCTACATGTCCAATTGGTATTTCTACTACAGGTGAGAAGAGTATGGGCTCTTTGACCTCTTATCCAATCACCTAAGGTGAATACCCATCACAGTTTCATAACATAAATGTTGTGCTTGCCCTCTTGAATGAAAGGATGACAGGGGTGGGCTGTTCAAAGCAACACAACAAACAAAGGGTTCACTAACAACATTTTACTACAACACTGCTAAGGGGATATAACAGAGTGGGTGTCTCAATACGACAATGGCAGAAACATACATTTTTGCTTTGTAATTAATCAATAATTATAGACAGAAGAATGTTTTCAAGTGTTACTGTACGATAAATCTCATGGAAATAGACCATCAGGCTGGCCACATAGTATCGAAATGTTGACAAGTAAAAAGCTCATAGAAGGAATGCAGTACCACAAAAGATAATTACAAACTTCTTCACATGTTTTAATGTTATTTAAATAGTACAAGCAGTCTCCCTAAGCGACCATGTAAAATAAGTTCTTTGGTAAACTACTGAAGTTATTCTGCTGAGTTTTTCAACAAGGTCCTCGTTTTGAAAAGTGGTTTTATTGCCATACAGTAATGAGTCTCCTACAGTTCTTGGGGTTGCATTTAACTTGAGGTACTTTTGATTTTTCTCTCTGCTCTCTGGCTTTCCTTTCACTTGGCAGAAATTGTCATTAAACTCTGTATCTCATCCAATGAAGTTGGACGTGGGCCAGACTGAAGCCCCCCTAAAAATGGACAAGTTTACAAGACAATTTTCCTTTGTGCTTCCAGTAACAGGCTCCCTTCATGTCTCAGTCAAATCATTCATACATTTATACATTTAAGTAAAACTGCCAAGGTATCTGAAGTGTAAATTTTGAAATTCATACAAATTTCTTCAGGGTCTTCCAGGAGATGAGACTGATCCTAAAAATGAGAGAGAGTTCTAGAAAATTCAAGTCAAAATGATAACGCTTGCCCTTTAAGGGTCAAAAAGGCTGGCCAATGAGATACATTCGTATCAGATCTCTAATATCAAATATGAGAAGCTATGATGGTATACAGTCAACTTATCATATAGTCACTTTCCCTTCAAACCCCTTCTTCCAAATAACCCCCTCCCCACATGCATTTGATGTCAAATAATGGTAATCCCTGTGATGTCACTTCTCCTGCATGTTTTAATTCATAAAACAGATAAACTACTCCATATTCATTAATTTGACAGATTTATAGAATTTTCATCACATAAATTAAATCAACTAGATCATATTCATTAAATTCAAAATTTAATAGAACTTTCATTGCAATTTTTTTTTTAAAATTTAAAATATCACCAGAACAGTAAGAATAATAAGAGATTAGTGTTCAGCAGATGCCTCTTTGAAATAACTGCCCCTATATCAGGCCTGTAGCTAAGGGGGGAGGGGGGTTGAGGGGGAAAAGCCCTCCTTGAAAACTTTTTTGCCCCCCTAGAAATTTTTCAAGTTGCCATTGACTTAATACATTTTTACACATTTGGCCCCCTGAAAAGTTTTTTGCCCCCCTTGAAGCCATTTAGCCCCCTTCAGTACCTTGTCTGGCTATGAGCCTGCCCTATATAGCAACCTAGACACAGCAAGCATAGTGCCTACATGAATATTTATGTATTAGGACTTATTCTGTTGTTGAAAATATGGCTTTATCTTGACAAAGAACACAGTGGGTGCTTTCAACTGTTTCTGGTGAAGAGCCACTTGTACCCAAGTTTTACATTCAATTCAAAATTGGAGCAGCCAGGACTTCATTAAACAGCTTTTTTTCGCATCATCATAATGGGTTCCTCTGAATCTTCCCACTAGCTGTTTTTAGTACATGTCACGGGCTGCTATGGACAACAGCTCAAGACCATGGGCCATACAGGTAAGAGAACAAGGTATGATATAATAAAACATATTCCTGACCAAACTGATGGCAGCATGGGGACTTTCAAGAAGCAAGCAACAACAACAAACCCGCATTTGAAGAAAATATCAAAACACCATCAAACTGCCCTTTGTGGAAAGATTCAAAATAAATATTGCACAATGATTGGAAATATGACAAACTACTGACAAACTGAAAGCCCCACAAAAAACAAACAAACTTAAAAAAACTAAAACAATTTAGCATCAAAGCAAGTAACACAAACAATAATCACAGTTTCTGTTAATTTGAAAGGCTAATAAAATAGAAAAGCTCAAGAGAACATAACCTAACCTGAACAAATGCACTTTTTAAGAATATTTGTATAACAATTTTGCAAGGCAAAGTTGCTTTCCATTTCAAATACCTTATCAACATTTCTGTTGAATGAAAATAATAGAATGCCCCTCCAAAGCAAAATTCTCACCCGCTACCAGACAATTCCCACCTTCCACATTTAAATTTCCCATCAGATAACTTACCTCGCCATAAAATTTGGAATTGACATGACATGGGGGGGAATTGTCTGGGTGGTCGGAACTGTCAGAGGGCAAATCCTTCTGGGGGATTGTCCGAGGGGATACATCCCAGTGTAAATTGTCAAATGGGAGTTGTCCAGGAACCTTCTAACTCATCAGTTTTAATTTTTAACAGTGCTGGGTTTCTCAAGGTCCATCACAAGTCTAATTTTGAAGCCTCTGCCTAATGAGGCACTTTATAGCCTCTGAAATGTGGTTGAGGCTGGTTTGAGATCCATCTTAGCAAGCTAATATACTAAATATAACCTACTAATTTCTCAAAAAATTCCACATAAAATCAAATTCAAATCTTATGCTCCATGGGGAACAGACCCTCTAAATTGCATGCTTGCACATTTTACAAAGAGATCCCCCTAAATGTGTTGTACAGTATCACATCAAGTTATAGGCTAACATGCACAAACTGGTATGGTTAGGCTTAGGTGTATGGCATTACAACTGATATCAGAGTTCAATTAGCTGAGCAGTGCCTTGGAAGTGCCACCTTGGCCTTGGGGTCAATGACCTCATACATAACACTGGTCATTCTACTTTTCAGAGCACTTCATAAGGTAAAGACATTCCAGTGGAACACTTGAAGGAAATCTAGCCCAAAATATTCCATTCAAACTTATTTAACAACCACTTAAAATTCCTCCACATTTGCCTTACCTACTTTCGGGCAAGCTCACAGTATGCTCTATGAGTTGCTAGTATTGTTTGTCATGTCATTAATTTTTGACATTTATTTTGGCACAATTTTTAGAGCAATTTGCAAACATTTTCAAGCTTTTTGCACCAAGAAATGTTGTTCTCTCTTGCTTTGAAACCATTCATCTTTTCAAAATACACTTTATTTTTGGGCCCCCTCCCCTCTCAGTGTGTCCTTTGAAAATTGTGGAAACTGGTTTCTTAGCGACAATTCATCATCATTTAATACAGTTATTAAAGTGTGTACATGTACCAAAATTTTAATGCAAACCATCCCTTCAATCCTAAATTTTGTTCATGTGTGAAAATCATGAAAAACAAAAAGATCCCTCAAAGTTACCATAGATTAGGTGATGACACATGAACCAAATATAATTTGACAAAAAACAAAGTAAACTAAAAATATAAACAAAACTTTTCCTCTAACTTCAAAATTGTTCTTGCCCTTGTTTTGTCAGAAAGGTAAACTCCCATTTCACTTTCTGCTACAAATGTTTGTATTGCATGCCATCTGCTCTACTGAACAGAGCCTGTGTAGTAGAACAAGCTGTAAATATATTAATACCCTTCAAATTGCCAGCCAACTTTTCAGCCATTAATTACCAACAATAATATTAACCACTTGGTATTTTCATCAATTACCCCATTTTTAAAATATACATGAAAACGTACCGTCGCCCCTAGTACTATAGAATTTGTAAATCTATTCCTTTGGTATAAAGCTGATAAATTGTTGGCTAAGTTTTTCTACCTATAGCCCAATGCCAAACTGTAGAAACTCTGTATGACATACCCTCTCTTTTTTGTCCTGCTTTTTCACTTGCAAGGGGAGGGGAGGGGGTGTCTATTGCATTTTTTTTTTATTATTGTCTACTGTCTTTTCTCTGTAATCTGCTTTCTTTCTGGAGATATTTGTAGACAGGTAACAAAAAGATCTCCATCAAGAAAGCATGGCATCTAGTATAAAGAAAATACGTTGTTACTGAACATGAGCAATCTTGATTCTTACGTGAAAATCATCACCATTTAAGTAAAGCTAATACAGTTATCACTAATACCTAGAAGTGACGCTTCCTTTGACAGAGTGAAGAAACATTCTGCTTTTTATATCAGTACCCATGACATTGGACTCATGTAAAGGTAACCCATTGCAAATGCCTCCTCCATTCCCAACACCTAACCTCAGAGAGCCTCCTAAAGGGGCAAATGATGTCTGACAGAATGAAACCTTCATAAATATGAAATAAATAAGACTGAAACTGATAAACAGTCCTCTATAGACTAAAAATACTGAAATTTCAAATAGCCAAGTACATTTCTCATATCATTTAGTCTACTTGGAAGGAGATGGTTTTTTGAGACGGAAGTACAAAAGATGACCAGTGTTGATCGTAACATGAAGAACACAGTCTTCACCAGGCATCCACTGCCAACCACCACAGTCTGACAGCTTTCATGCAGTACCTTTCGTTGAAAAGATAACAATCATTCATTGTCACTGTCCTGGTATCTTGTACTGGTCAGTGATGTCCTCGCATTTTCCTCGTCTTCACTCCTGCAAAACATTGAAAACATATCATAAGGAAGTGATCTTGCTAAAATGGAAAGCTGGTCAACTTCCCCTTCTCCATTACAACAAATACCTATGGATGAATAGTTACAGCCTTAGCAATGACATACAATACAAATAAAAAGCGTAGAGGTGACCGATTTGATAGAAACTAACTACAGGAAAATACATTCAGCTCTGCACTTTGCAACTGTACATGGAAATACAATAGGAAGTTTTCCTTGCAACGTGTACTTTTGTTATCACAAACTAGGATGCAAGTTGGCATTTTTGTACCACTGTTTGCAACCTGGGTGGAAAAAGCGGTTTTGTGTATAACTAAAAATGGCCATAGGCAATGGGGTCCATTACATAAATCCCTGCAGAGAAAAAGAAAGGTGTCATTCGAAAACAGCTTTTATACGCAAATAAACATGACATGAGTTATATTTCGCAATTATAAGGTGCCAACATCTAGACAATCCTGATCACTGGTGCAACAAATACTATGCTTAGTAAACATGATCTGTCTCAGCAACAGTTCCTCCAGATGGCTGCAGTAACATTGACTGCCAAATGACAAGCTATCTTTTAGGTCCACAACCAACCCCTGGGTGGAGAGGCAATTGTGATAAAACACCTTGCCTGCAGATACAACAGACTAAACTAGGTGAAGATCTAAAGTGGTGTCCTCACATCACGAGATCAACATCATAGCAAACTGTCAACCCATTTTCTAAAGGCCAATTCATACTTCCAAATTTTCACGAGCTATCAAGCTATAAGAGTCACATATGGCCATCCCTTGATCTTTTGGACCAGTCACAGACATAGCTCAAAGTAAACAATGTTCAACTTTCATAGCTTATGGTGCTATAATTAAGTATGAACCGGCCTTTAAAGTATGAATAGTTTTTGCAAACTAGAAAGAAAAACATTACATCCTTAATAGGTAACTTGCTTATTGCGCATTGAAACTGAATTAACATACCTTTCTTTTCTTCTGATATGATTGAGTCATGTGTTCCTAAACACGTATTCCTCCTTATACGTTACTTTTATTTATTGTTATTTAGGTCACTAGCCTAGTTAACAGGTTTCTGTTTTTCTAGTGTCCTTTAAATGATTTCTTGCTATTTTGTTATGTATATCAATGTTGTTTATGTACTGTTTTTGAAATCATTTGTGAAATTAACTTCAATTGAATTGAAAACTTAAGGCCAGACATCTTGAAACACATGGGGTCTGTAATCATTAATATATTTTGATCATTTTACCAAGATCATGAAGACAAGTACCCACGGGTTTTGTACATAAATATTTGTTTTTCTAGCTTAATATTTCGCAGTTGCTGAGAGTGAAGTAAACTTAAGCACTTAACCCTACTTTTTCTTCAGATTCATTGAGCATTACAAAAGATGAATCTATCACTTTTGCAATTCAACATTTCCAAATTGCTAAAGGTGAGGTAAACTAAAATGCTTACCCTAATTCATCTTCAGACTCATTGAGCATTGCAAAAGTTGGATTATCCTTGAAATATGAATCTAGAAGGGAAAGAGAAAAATTAAAACCTAAGACATTTTGGTCCAAAATTTAATTAAATATACAGCCAGTTTCCACTGCTGTTCAGCTTTGATGGCATGAAGAGATCTTCAGTCTACATCACAAGCAGTAGATTAAACCAGTGTTTACATAATTAAGCTATATTCTGGGAATTTCTTTGAATTAATGAGAAAATTTCAGAAGAATGCAAATCCCCATCTGACTTCATGTCTCAGTTCAAACCTCCATCCAAACATTTATCAATTAGGCTATAATACTTTGTATTAGCTGCTAATGAATCCATCTGACCAAAAGTAGAGGACAATATCCAGGTTTTGTACAAATATTATTGTAACACTTTTCCATGACTTTTTGTCCACGTCATGGACTTCACTTTCCAGCCTCCAGGACCCTTTAAGAAATCATTTTCTGCATGTTTTCATAAGAAATTAAGTGTAAAATTATGAAGAACTTAGAGCAAATAAAGCCACATTTGAGATTTTTGTCACGTTTCTGTGCCTACAGTATCAAGTGATCTTTGGACAAAATTACTTCAGTGAGATGAATTTCATTTACTTCGTCATACTTTTCCATTTTAATATAATTTTATGTCTTTTGTTATTGTTTTAAGTGTCTATTATACAGAGATGGAAAAATATTCAATTCATTCTTATCATAAAATTCTTTAATCTAATATCAAATCAGTAACATACATTACCACATAACAGTCCCTTAGTTCCACCCACACAATGCCCCTCCCTCCCCCCCTTGTCTCAGACAATGCTGACAGCAAAAGAGAGCAAAAGGAGAAATTTTAATTTCTTCAAGTTCATGAATGATACTGTAGTATGGCAAACAATGACATTCATTTGGGATCATCACATTAGGCATAGCTAATCCCATCCATGTGTCATTCTTACATGGCAAGTACACCCTGACACTGTGTATATTTAATTGAAACCAAATAAGTCTTCAAGTAATTATAAGTTTCCAGAAACAAATGTTGAATGGAAAGATATGATTGGTTGGATGGGTCATGTGACCAGTGGCATCGCCAAGGGGGCAGTGCCCCCCTAAAGATTGGCTGTGCCCCCCCCGTGCCCCCAAATGAGATTTTGGGTATGACAAAAATTATGCACAAACACACCATTTATTTAGAGCTTGATATGAAAAAGAGGACCCGCTATCACTTCATCACTCAAACATACCACTAAAATTGCACAAAATGTTTTCAAAACTGTAATTTTGCGGCGCGCTTCGCGCGCATCTATTTGTTAAACTGTATGAAGGACAGCCTTATTGGGAGAT
>WURT03581961.1:4891-20723 GCA_009936505.3 Holothuria glaberrima
TACCGACAGTATCTTTAATCTGTTAATGGTGTTCAGAAAATAAGCATTGTCTACTAAAAGCTTACCCGATGTTTTCACTTTGAAGGACATTGTTGGGATTTTTTTTTTTTTTTTTTTTTAGGTTTTGAGAAAATCGAAAATTTTCGTGAACTAGCAAGGAATAGATGGTATTATAAGAAAGCGGTAGCGAGGTTTGAAAAAGTTGAAGCAGATTTATTTCGGAAAATTGTCCCTGTCATGCATTACAGGAAATTCATAACACAATTCGGAAATTAGTTTCTGAAGTTAAGTTAGACTTGGCTGTAAAGAGTGCATGTATTTTACAATTCAGTGATTCAAAATTTTGTCTCACTGTTACATTAATCCGATTTGGAAATTATACTAATTAAAATTTGAGTGAATATATTTTCACGTTAAAGACAGAAGTAGAAATCTAAATTTGTGAAAACACCGGCAAGTTATATTTCTTCATAGTGACAAAATATTTGCAATGTTCAGTAATACCCTCTTGAGCCGTGGATGGTCTGGATAATTTATAAGCTGTCATGAATGAAATTAATCCCCACAAATTATACTGCCTAGAAAGTGTTGTCATGTGTTGCTCCAAGTTATGTTTTAAATAAAATCATGGTGTATTTTCTTTCTTCATAATTTAATTTTATCCTCTCTGGTGAACATTAAAAACACCGACTAGAAGAAACTTCGGTTCAACGACTGATTTCTCTTATGTATGTGTTTCACAAGACAACAAGTAAGTAACAAAATTGTTTAAACTTGTTGAAACGTTTTGTGTAAAAATCATTAGACATGTATTAAAAGTCATTACCTGTTCATTACAATTATCATCATCAGACACACTTCATATGTGAAATGCAAAGAACCAATTACACATGAGATACGTGTTAACACTCATTTTGACCAATTTGGGAGCAGAAATGAAAAGCAGGGGATGATAATAAAACTAATTAGCAGATGCAGTTAGCCACCAGTATTTTACCACCCACGTTATCGCAAGTAAAGGCTATGGCATTTCACAAGTCAACTAATTAAGTTCATTCGTGTGATTTTTCTTCTAATGTTCGATTTCACCTTGTCAATGTATTCAGTGTCACCTGGTCGGAATTTCTGCATTTAGAACTACATGTACGTCGCCAACCTTTATTTTCCGAAATGCAAACTGTAACCACGGCGTTGTTATCATTAGTTTTGATGTACACTACACCATTTGTTGGTGTGGGGACATATTTGGGGGCGGTCTATAACATGTAACACCATGTAGGCGGGGCGTCACCATCAGTTGGCGCGTAGCACACCAAGAATTACCTTAGCCAAATTACATCCCAGATGGTCTAAATGACACTTCCCTAGTCCTTTTCAATTGTTTAAATTTTTGAGATACATAGTTTTAAACTCACTTTTCAGAAAAGACTAAATTTGAGACAACCCGAGGAGGAGAAAGTATTTGAGAGGCTGAATCCCCCTATTCTCCCTACAGTAAGTAGAACCGCCGCTGTAGATACTACCTTACGTACACGATTGCAACTCTTCTTCATTCCAGCACGCACGATGCTGTGAGCTGTGTGACATACCATGCAACTATTACAAAATAGTTTCATGGACATACCCTGCTTCATGGAGCAAAATTATACTAATCTCAGAATGCAAGGCGTTTCAACTTTGGTTGAGATGTAGTAATATTTGCCTCTTTCAGCATTTTGTATTTGCAGGCGGCATTCTACTACTTTCAGATTTTGGATTAAAATGAAAGTTAATATATACCTACCAGTGCTATGAAAACTGTTTTGATCAATTTATTGCGAGATATGATAGATGTAAGATATCAAGTGCTCCATTCCACACCGCCATCGCACTAAACTGCGTGTCCTATCTGCGCACTGTAGAGCATGACGACAAAATACTGGGCTCCTCAGAAGAAGCTTTTAATGCAAAACTACACTCACTGTATAGGCCTACGTTTGACCTTAGATCTCTTAACATTCTCCGAAACATCCAAAGGCTCTACGTATTTTGAAAACACTTTACATTCCTTTCATCTTTGACGTTTCCATGCAGCATGACACATAAATGTTTTCCCTTGAGTTTAAGAAACCAATAATCTAGTTTATTTTTTTGATCTATGATCTTTGTTTCCTAGGTCTGCAAGACATAATTTCTCACCCTTGGGTATCTTTTCACCAAGTATGAAGGATCGAAGTACCCATGCTAGGATTTTGTGACACAGAATTAGGCTCAAAATATACATTTTACCTTAAACAATGTAATTTTTTATCCGTTCCCAGGGCAGCTCCATATTTTGGCAGTGCAACGTTTCCAATAAACATGTGAAGTATCATATCTGCACAATGCTTGCGCTTGGGAATTATATCCAGATCAGAATGTTCTTTCTATGATTCTTTGGTGAAAAGAAATAGTAAATATCTAGATTTTTTTCATTCTGTTTGGTGCCTGTGCCAGGTAGTGCTACAAGCATCGCCTGTCGATGACAGCATGATAATACAGGCAATGTTCTACGATTACAAGATTTACAGTTTGACCTTTCGTGACCCGAAATGACATTGGACCTTCACCAAACTCTGTGAGGCTCTTACCGTACTTAACGTACCTAACCTAATGTGGAACATCATTTATTTGTCACCCCTTACAGGGGTGACGCCCTGATGGGTGGTTCTAAAGGAAAGAGGTGGCATAAAAGGTAAGAGGGCTTACAGATGCAAAATGGTGTTACCTTTGGCAAAAGCGAGGGAGTTCTGCTTCCTCAAAGGAGCTAAGTCCCCGAAAGGACAACAAACTGAACTGACCAACCTCTAGACCTTATACCTCTACATAAAGGGTCTGCCATGCGTTTGCACGCCCGGCGGACGTGTATTGCTCCTGCAGCCACACTGACTGCACTCGCAGTACCAACGTCCGCGAACTTTCGCTTCTTCGTCAAACTGCGTAAAAAACTATACGCTATTAACTATTCATATATACGATCACAACAAACAAAAATTATAAATATTCAACGAAAAAACGACTAAAGCAAGTCTGATTACCATGCTGATTCGAGCAACAAATGTCAATGGGGTTTTAGTGTGTGATCTTTTTGCTTCAAGCTCACACAATGTAGTCCCACTGACTTGTGTAAAAGTGAACGTTGCAGCTGAAGACGTTTCGTGCAATATGAATATTCATATGTTGAAACCAATCAATAGTCGAGAGGTAAAATCAAATTGGGCTCATGAATATAGCGAAAGTGGATGATCTCTGTTATTGTTCGCATTTGTTAGAGTATGTACGGTCAAAAGAGGGTATATTCGACACCTGCTATGAAGGTTAGTCATGCGTGGTCCTGTTCTTGACTAGCCTGCGTAGCGCCTCTAGAGGCTGCCACCCCCTCAGTTGGTTTTTTCGTAGCGATGAGCTGTGCGAAAAAAACTTTGTCCGCTCCGCGGGCTAGTTCTTGACTGGCTGAAAAGAACAGATACTACTACACATTTTCCTTAGCCAAAATGCCGAGAAGCGATCACGTATTCATTAGGAGCACTACCCCTTCCTGACATTTTTGTGTAGGTAAGTTGTTTTTTTTTTGTTTTTTTGTTTGTTTTTTTTTTATGAAAATGGGTCTATCTTTGGCTCCCTTACTTTGATAATTTGTTTTAAAAATCCAATATCGGGAAATTTTTGGCTATGGAATGGCATTTCTTTCTCTACGGCTTTTGCCTGAGGCAGACTGTACACCACTGGGTATGCCATCATTGGATGGTGCGATGTGTAGCCCTAGCATGAAAAATTTATCAAAAGTGCCTCCCAGATTGGCGTAAATGACACTTTCTTGACCACATAATTTGTATCTAAGCATCCTTAATTTTAGGATTTCATGCTTTGAAAATTGACTTCAATAAAAAAAATGTTCTTTTGAGAAGCTACTCGCTTAAATCGTTCTAGTCAAATTTGAGCTTAATCTGGTTCAAGCAGGCACCGATCGAGAATCCGGTTATAAATTTTACTAGATCTGGATAAAAAGTGACCTAGGCTAGTTTGGATCATTTTTTGTTTAGATTTGGTCAAATGTACGACCAGAATCCGGATCGATACGTGACCGATCGATGTTTACGCCCCTGAACAGGACTTAACGACATCCTACTTTATGAGCTGATATCAAGGCTATAGTTACTGAAGGTAATTATAGATTGGCTAATTGATAAAAGCTGTGACACAAGGTAAAAACCAATACTTTTTGGTCTCGTTTAATTGTTGATCTTTCTTTAAAGTGAAAATATAGTCACCCCAATCAGAGTTAGTATGCCCCGTCACTCTAGTTCATGAATGGCCTATTCTGATCATGTGACAATATTTTTGTTAGTGAATTGTGAAAATTCAAGGAGAATTCCTTCTTGCTTTACCTATTGTTTGTAATAGTTATGTTCAAAACTTCTTTACAGGTGCTTGTAATGCAAAAAGAGGAAATTTGCAAGAGTTTGATGATTTTTCAAATCAAACTTTGGTACGACTGCTAATTGCCTTTAATCCCAAGAAAAAAGATCTTATACCAATAGTAATATTTAGCCACACTTTTTCAAGTGTGTTCTTTGCATCATGTAGTTACCGGCAAAAGCATTGGTAACCGAGAAAACGTTGTTTCAGTATTTAAAGGAAGGGGGCTGACGCCGTCATGGAGAGTACCTCGTGCACATATGAGCGGATCTTCGGCGGGGGTAGGGGTGCTGGTCTCTCCCGGGAAAGTCTAGACAAAAGAAAGCCTTCAAAATGATTTCCCAAGTTTGAGAGGCCTTAAGTCACAATCAAAAGAATGAAACTTTTATCAACTTCAGTATCTTATTCCAAGTATAGGACAACTTTCATTTAGGGTTAAAAAATCTGGAGGGTTAGGCAAGGCTACGGCCTCGGTGTATAACGATTGTAAATATTTCTTCTCACCTATTCGAGTGGCAATGTTACAAGCATGAAACGGCAAAATTAGTGTATATAATATAAATACAAAATTCTGTTTTGTATACAGCCGTCATAAGTCTCTTTTAAGTTTTTATTTATTACGTAAACAAAGTAGAAAGATCGACTAGCAAGGTGATTTTCATGGTGCCAATACTCTCCGACGAGTATTTCATCCTTAATATAACCAGAAGTTTTCTTAAAGTAATCATAGATAATCCGGCACAATCAATTATAAAGGCAGGATTTATCGGATTCTTTAACTGTGACTGCGTTTTGCCAGCGAGTATGAGTGCACGCATGTATGGTTCCGCTGGTAAATTCCACTGCAAGTGTCTCGTTTGGAATAGGCCGAATCCAATGTACCTCCCAGGCTGATGTATTTACAACAGGTTGGACGTCACAGGCATGTCATGCCCCAGTGCAGACCACTGTGCCGCAACCCCTGCCCATTTAGAAAATCGATCGAAAGTAAAAAAAAATTACTACCTGTGAACAATGGCCCCAGTATACCCCCATCCATTATTGATCAAAATTAATGATCCGTTAAAGAGTTTAACTATTAATTAGGCCTAATGTATTTTGTTTTCTGAAACCAATTTTAAGTACTCAAATTTTCACGCGTTTCATCTTCAGTTCTATTTTGCTTCAACACCTGCTTCAAACGTCTTAGCTAGTTTTGTTCATGGGGCGTTTTGGTTGTTATTCTTTCACGCAGGCGGGATTCTGGAAAAACATGGAACTGCATAGATGCGAAGGAGTTCTATCCTCCTTTTATTGCCTTTAGGAAGATTTGTAACTCAGACTTACCATCATGGCAGACATAGTTTGCTTGTAAGAAGCTTGCTTTGTCGGAATGCTGAGAACCTGCGCGCAATACTTTTCAAGCAAAGTTTCGAAGCTTTGTGCGCAATCGTCTCAGTCGACGCTGCATCCAGTATGAACATTATAAATAGAGAAGTACGTTAATTGTTCTAGACAAAACATAATGGTACACCGCAAATTAGAGGCCGGGCATCAAATGGTTTTTATAAAGCAATTTAATATTTTGAGTAACATTTCGTAACGTGATGACTACATCATAGGAAACTATTTACTAGTAACACAAACTTAGTCAAAACATTTTTTCGGTCCATGGTAACTGTAGATTTTTATATGTGACATTAACAAAGAATAAGCACTCTAAAATCCTACAGTCTACTAGTGTAGGCGTGACCAGTCAAGTAGCTTCTACCCGTTAAAGTTGTGATCAGAGTTCTTCAATAGTCACTTCTGAATGAAATTAATTGAGATTCGTTAAAAAATACCTCTTATGAATGTATAGGTAACTCCAATATTTGAAATGTGCATTTTTGAAGTAATCACAACCATGTCTTTAAGTAACAATACCAACAAAATAAAATGAAAAGACTGGAATTACGATAATTGGCTAATGAAACTTTCACAGTAGGAAACTGTCTCAGGTTACCCACGTCTCAAGTATCCCGGCCCCGCTTTACGGTACTAAATACTATGAGAACAAATAGTACTTATACAAAGTTCAAAGTTTGGTTTTTTCCACTGTGCACCGAGTTGGGGGACAAATTTCACACAGTATGACTGTAAACACAAGAAACATTATTTGACAATGCGACCGTGATGAATAGGGTTCAATTGTAAAAGTTCAGTTCTTAAACTTATGTTGCATGTCAAAAGAACGGTCAGAAGCATTTGAAACAACATAACAATTTTTAAATGCAATTGCATTACAATGAAAAGATAAATGTTATAAAGAAACTTATCCATGTTGTATTACGCAGAACCATAAGCGTGATGGGCTACCTCCAATGGGTAAGGGCTGGGAATGGAAAAGGTTCAGTAGTTTTGCCCGAAAATACCATTTTCTTTTCCCTAAAATAGCAAATTTCCTGTTACAAAAGCTAAGGTGGCGGGGGACTGTAGAACTCATCCTCCCCCCCCCCTCCCCGCCTCGCATGCCTGTGTGTAGAGTATAAATATGACGTACAACGTAGCATCAACGTTCATTGTTACAAAAAGCTAAAGAGTAAGGAAGCATAAAAATCCATTCTTTGTCATAATAAGTGATAAGGCGTTGGAATATTTTCTTACTTAAGTCTTAAAATTGTCTTCGTAAGAAGCCTTCTTCAGATTGCTAATTAAGGAGCCTATGCTAACCCATAAATTGATAGATAGAAAGATTAGGCAGACGTATGGGAGTGGTGAGGAAAAGGCATTCGAAGATTATCTTACACAGGGGGTCGTACACCTTGCGGCCCATGCCTTCTTCCACCTTGTAATTATTAAAATAGAGCATATAGACGACGGTTTAAACAAATGTAGTGAAATAATGTTAACTTCAGGTTTATGGTGTTGTAGGCGGTACTATTAAAAGAACATTAACTTACTTTGAAATCGGAAAAATATTCGAACGTTAGAGTTATGAGTTCTCGGTTCCAAACGAATAGTAAATAGTCTTAACAGTTGCTGCCTTTCTACATGCTATGCACGTATGATAAATTTTCTCTGTGCAAATAAAACAGCTGCTAAGATATTCCTTCTTGTGATTAATGACGTCTAGGTACATGACCTTTCCACAAAGTTCATGTCATTTGTTTGGATATTGTCTGTGCCAGTTATTTTAACGATAGATCAAAATTTTTAACCGTAAATGTTAGGTTCAAATTGGGTCAGGTCCCTTGACGACATCACACAGAGGCATCTAAGTCTACGAAGTTCAGGCATGTAATTCAAACGTAACAACCATCATCACCCTCTGCGTAGGAAGCGCCCCAACCCCCCCCCCCTTCCCGTCAAAAATGAGGTAAAAACGTCTGACATGGTATTGAAGAATAATGGAGAAAAACTGAAAGGAAGATGAAGGGGCGAAATTTTAGGTAGTTTGTGAAAGATTTGTATCGGAAAACAATTAAGACACGTCAATTATCTACCTTAAAGACATTTCGCCCCGTCTCCAGTAAAAATCTTCTGCTTACACTTCTTTTGGAGCACAGTAGTTTAAATTACCATTTGAAACTGTCAGGCGTGCGCTCGCTTCCATGCAATACGTGTTGGCATCACCGCTGGTCGCTATTACACTTTTGGCAAGAGATTTGCTAAATCGGGGATGGGCAAAGTAGTCGGCACGAATAGTGGCGCCGTCAAGAGTCCGTACTTGGGGAGGCATCACAGAATATGTTGTACTATCTCGCCCCAGACAAACCAAGAGAGTCGGTGTAAGGTGTCCATATACGTGGCTATGATAGTTTGCACCCAACGGGGATTCTTCGTTTGCCACCTCGTGCGAAGGTGCCCTCCAAGAGGGGGTTAAGGAGAGGTGGAGTTCCCTACAAATGGTTTTTATTTTGGGTTGGGTGTAAGGCATGGGGTGGGGACCCTTTTCCCTCTGACGGGCCTTTTGATAGTTATTATCCCCTCGCGGGCGCACATAGCTAGTGTACATCATACACTATGTTCATACACTATCTTTAAATGACCTTGAATGTGCAAAGCTACACAGACCAGATGTATCACAATGTGACCATTTGTCTTTTTATTAATGTGATGTGTATGAAGGAACAACGAAAGAGTACGTACGACAAGTGCGCGCCAAGCGCGCTCATAGAACCGCTTATTGTAAAATCACTTTTTTATTTAATATTACAAAATTATTCACTTTTCAAAGTTAAATGTACTCTTCGGAGAAAAAGTTCCAACCCTCTTCTTCCCGAATCTACCGGAATACATACAGTTCTCACTTAGTTTCGTACTGTAATAGATAGACTATCCACGTGACACTGTACTATTGCTCAATGTTATTCATCCCAGCAAAGCTTTCGTTACCACAAGTACGACAGCACAAGGATTTTTACTTGATTTATGTCTAACGAAAGAGTGTGCATATTATATTGTGCATACAATCGTTTTAGTAATATACTGGTAGTGCTTCGCAGCTCTTTTTAAGTGAAATGTCCGGAAAGTGGTGTAGGCAGGATACACGGTGCATGGGCACAGCGGGTTTTTCAAGTGATTCTGCATTCGCATAAACGAATTGCCTCGCGGCCGGATAAATAGTCTCGGGGCATTATATGGCCCCTGGCCATAGGTTCCCCACCCCTGGTGTAAAAGGAAGGATGTGTGCTGTAAAGGGGAAGAAGTGACAACTCAGCCTTTTGAAAAGTTTCTATTTTCTGTAAGGTGGCTTAGATGCAAAATGGTGGTATCTTTGGGCCAAGCTTTGAACTGATAACATTAGAACCTGTCATTATGTAGTAATATTTTGACTATGGTATGGCACCCCTAAACCTGTCAAAGGCTGGCACCAAAAGACCGGTACGGAAAACTCTGGGTTTATTACGAAATGTTAGTACTAACATGAGGAATGAGAATTCAGACGATCAGCGTGAAATGCAGAGTGAACGAGAAGGGAGCAGGAGGAACGAGAGGATCATGAACTAAAAAGTATGTAAATGCAATAACATTCACCATTTACTTACAAGGTTGCGAGCAAAGCGCTCAGTGGAAATGCTTTGAAATACGTCAAACGACAATTAGTACTTCCAATCTTTCACATCATGCTACAAACCTGACAAATGTTTATACCACAGGCTTACTCATGATTTTTAGATCGCCTTATGATCTCCTCTTAATGCACGGTCCCTGAGGTTGGAGATGTTATCTCTAATTTTCGGATCAGCGTTTTGGTCAGAATAATACTCTGCAATATTATTGCCCTAATGGTAGTCGTAAGGTATAGACCGTGAACCATGGCGAATGTGGGCAAAGCGGGTCGAAAGTTTGCATCATTTTTGTAACAAAGTTGCATGCAGAAGCTGCACCGAGACACTATCCATTGCCCCAAAATGATGTGCTTACCAAATAGGTAAGGAGTCTACTGCCTGGTAATTCTTTAAGGAGTTCAATTGTAATAAAATATGTATTTCGGAAAGTTAAGAAAGTGGAATAGAAACCCCTGTTTTGCATTCTTACAATGCTACGTTTCTCTGTAATCACGTTAATGCACACGAACAATTGGTTTTATTGTGGAACCCTCACCGATGAACTAGGCTACAAGTAATAAGCACAATATTGAGGCCAAATAGCGAATTATTCGTGATAGAAAATAATAAAAAAAAACTAACCCATTACTCAGTCGAAAACACATCTCACCCCTACCCATGCAGAAATCTATAGGATTTGGGTTCATTTACCAGTTTACAATAATCAGAAAATCAATTGGGGGAACGCGCCTCCATACTCCCCGCACCGGCTTCACTGCGCACGATTGCACCTTCCCTTGCCGGCCTAGCGTCTTTAATCATTCTTGAAGGCCTGTATGGCTGACATTTGGCATCCCAGTTCCTTAAATTGTAGAAGTTCTCCCTACCCCCTCCCCATTAAGTTCACGTCTGTAGATCTACAAACTAGCATCATTGTTCAGCCATTCACCTGTGTTAACATGTACTATACATCGTATTCTCCCCGTTTTTTCTACGAAAGGATCCAACCAGGGAGGTGATATTAGTATCACCTCCCTGATCCAACCGAACTCGACCGTGACTTGATTACCGTACTTTACAACAAATACGAGACAACGACTATGCGGGTAATTTTAAGACGGCCATGCTTTTTACTCAACTGTACTGTATGCTATATTTGTCTAATCATGGAGGTATACCACCTCGGTCTAAGTTACAGTCGGGGCGAATGAGACTTGTACTTATTAGCTGAATGGAACCAAAGGCTATGAAAAAAGAGCAAACGTCTACAGCTAGCCTAAAATTTGTTACTCATATCAAAGAAAAAGCTCTCATTGAAGCCATATACAGGTGAACTGTCGGGGTGAGTGACCACTATAGGCAAAAACACACTGTACAGTATCACTCCTGCTTTCGGTTCCTCGAAGATATCGACCCACCCAACCGGACTTCTTCATCGGCCATGATCTGATCTAAGGTCAAAACAACTGGATATTCCAAACGCCCCTGCAGTAAAATTCAATATAAAGCTCAGTTTGGGCTTTTTTTTTCTTTTTTTTTCTTTTTTTTTTAACAACGGTTTCTCATTTACCATGCATACATGTTAATGTGTCGCGAGTTTGAGGGAAATATTTGGGGTCCCAAACACCCGAGATCATTGCAAGAATTCGTATTCTAAACAAACTTTGTAACTACAGTACCTTGAGCAGTTGAGCCTACATGCGTGGGCACCATTTTGGTGGAAAGGGATTCCCACTGAAATCAAGTTTTAATGACACAGCAACTCGTCCTCTAAATCAGCCACTGGTTAAAATGTTAAAGAACATAAAAATCCATGACGAGAGTATTTTGGTGCCAGGGCCTGTACTCAAACAAGGTAATAAAGAGGAGATAGCTCTCATGAGGGACGAACATTTTTAGTTGGCGAAATAAACTAAATTGCACCAAGGCAATGTTAATTTTGGCTTTTCCAGGGGCGAAAATTTAATATCGGGTACGCTGCCCCTTGGCCCTCCTTCGCCACGTGCTTGCTTTCGGTACAGCTTGCACGCCAGCAATTACAAAGAATGGGTGCCAAAAGAATTGTACAAAATACCTTATTTTTGTACATTGAAGGAACTTGGGTGGAATGTGTCGCGCGGAGAACGGGCGAACAATGAGGTACTGGCATACGTAATTATGCATCTAATGATATTATAATATTCATACGGAATATGGTTAATTTATTACAATTTGCAAATAGTATCTGCATTGCTTGGGCCGACCTAAATAATACGCGATGACGAATCACCCTACGGGGTTCGGCCAAGAACGTCAGCAGCTACTCAAAAGTAAGGGGAGCCCGAGGAGGTAACCTTCACCAGAGCTGTCTCAAGCGCGAACAGCGAACCCTAAAAGCGAGCGATCTGGGACTTTGGAAAAACTGGAGGTCAGATGATCTATGGTACCGAGGCATTTTCGTGCTATTTTAATCCATTTAATGGTTGTTTCAATTATTTTCGAGTTTGATTTCATTGAATCAGCCATATTACAATATGAAATCATACTGTTCAAGTGCATTCATTACATGTTTTGTCACTACGCATTTTGATTGTGGGAAGCCTTGGGCTTTCATGGGTGGGAGGGGGGCACGAGTTGGTAAGGGTGGGGTTTATGAGGGTTAGTTCTGGTTCTGTACTCTTAGTCATTACTTTTCCACTTAGTTGATTCCGTCCTTTTTTTCTCAGAAATTCTTTTTCTTTATGCTTATTTGTGTTTGTAACTCAGCTACTTAAGGTAACATGTTTATGTTGTAATGGGGAGTAAAACTCTCGACAAGCCCCTCAGGGTTTTCTTTTAGTTTTACTTCCATCTACTTCAGTGTTATATTTGTATTCATTATTTTGTGTATCCGTACATTTCAATGATGTAGAAAAACAAATAAACGAAATGAAACGAAACGAAATCAAAATGTGCCTGTACTTTTTTTCGTCGAGAGCTCTGGAAAAAGTGAGGGATAATCCCCTTCACTTTCAAAAGTGGGGTGGGGACATGTCCCCCGTTCCCCATCGGTTGACGCGGATGGGTTCGACTTAAATATGGGAGATTGTTAGGAGGCCGAGTAAACCCATCGAACCCACCTCCTGCGTGCACACTTGTTCGGGTATATGTATTTGTGACAAAATGTACCTTTCCCCCCCCCCCACCCCATAAAAAATAAATACAAAATACAAAACACCTGCAAGTGAGTTTTTAGTAGTGTTTTGGCAGATTGGGGCGAACGAAAAAACAAAAAAATCTACCAAAATTGGTTCACGGTATGAATTTACAAGTGTGTCATAAGTTTTGAAAATGCCTGTATTTATGTTATTTTTATGCAACTGTAGACGAATAACACTTTTACTGATTGCAGAAAGTACTGCTGAACTCAGATTTTGTTTGTCATGGTGGTATTAAAATTGTATTGAGCAACAGTAATACTGTAGACCTTTAACTTTCATTAATCACCTATAACCTTACACTAACGTCACAAAAAACCACCCAAACTGACTTTGCTCTGAATACATGCAATGTAAATCAAGTCTTCTTAGCTTCTTGTATTAGTTTGCCATTTGCATTGTTATTACTTTTAGGATTTATGATATACCCTTTAAAATTGTGTAAAATGTCTGTACATTTACAGAAGAAACAATAAAGAAGTACAAAAGAAAAGCAAAAAAGTGCTGTCAATTTTTTTAAACTAATTGACAGCACTTTTCTGTTTTCTTTTGTTGTTCTTTATTTTTTTCTTCCGTGCAGTCACATATATTTTTTACAGTGTAGACAACTATCAAGTGGCATAGCTCACAGACAGAAAAGAACAAAAAGGAAAAAATCATGATGTGGAGTGTTTCAACCTCGTGTCTGTTTTCAAGAACGTTAAGAGCAGTACAAGTTATCATGTCAAAACAAGGAGTGACTGTTCAATAGTTGATTTAGGGCTGTTACAGTAACTGCTGAATATTTTAGTGCATGCATTTTCACATGATTGATTGAGAATGAGCTCTGCATTCCTATGGAGAAAACGTCTGTAGTCAGTTCAAGTGGTAGTTTGGCTGTGTAAAGGTTATGGGCCTATCCCTGTAGAGTGGTAACGCTCGGCAGCGTATGACGGACAGTTACATGAGTTAGTTAATGCGGAAATAGCAGTCGTGCAAAACATAGTGGTACTCTCAGCACACAAATGTAATGAAATCTGAAATCATTTCTACATTATTGCCAGGCTGTGTGGCATCGCACATAAAGTTTGTCTTCTCACCGGTTGATAGTGAAAAACCATGACTTGCAGTCAAAGTACCAAAGGCTATAATTACAGGACTACCGGAAGGCAGGCCCGCAGTCAAGGGGGCCAAGGGGGAGAAGCCCCTTGAAATTTTTTTTCGCCCCCTAGAAACCATTTCACCCCCTTTAGTAACTTGTCTGGCCACGGGCCTGCCAGAAGATGTCTATGGCAGGTAGGAATTTCAACCAGTATAGGCAGGGTTGGACTTTTCAAAAGACAAATAAACTTCTCCAGTCCGGTAGAAGTCATTGCCACTTCTGACGAAAGCTTGACTAACGACGGCGTACTCGTTGAAACCTCGACCTATATCAAAATTTTAAGAGAATGCGTTCGAGAAGATTTATTAAAATAGGTATTTGTAAAATATGCTGATGTTATGGTGGACGTAATGAAACGTAGGCCTATAAGTAACGTATTTTGAACAGTTGAAGATTAAAGAAACTTTTTTCACTCAAGAATGATTGGCATTAGTGGCGTCGTCAGACCATTCGAGGTGGGGGAACCAGGGAGCACAATGTTCCACTGTAGGTGACACCTACAAGGAGTGAGCGGCAACGATAGCCCCCTGGGAACGTGAAGCACTCTTTCTTGTAGGCGTGGGTTCCGGGGTCCGCTGAAGGGTCTCTGGCAGGGACAATGGGATGCACCTGGGGTTTGGGTATTAACGAAATTTGTGACTATAAAAATGAAGCACTTATCTCTCTCTCTTAATGACACTGAATGCGTACTAAACAGATCAAAATAATCCAAATTAGACCATTTTTTGTTACCCTTGCACACAGATGAACCGAAATTTTCGTAAAAGTACATATACTTCTAATGAAGATATCACATCTTTATGGTCCCTTGTGTGGTTCTTGGTTTAGCCTTGGTGAGGACCCATCTTGGTAACAAAGCTCTCATTGCAAGTTATAGGGCACCGTTATTTAAAATAAATAGACATTAGCCTATCAAGCGAAGTTACTTAAGTGTTTTCATGTTATTGGATGTGCGTTAAAAGGCAACTAAATAAGCAAAATTATAACAGTTTCAACATATAATCGGACTATCAGATAATTAATTTAGGGATTGTTTTCAACGGGGGAGGACTCATAGCTGCGGTGGTCCTATAGCGTATAAAAATAGATGCTGAGACAATGATTGCGGAATACACTTTCCAGTGAGGTAGTGTTTCACAAAACAGAGTCCGGAAGCGCTCCCAAAAATGTAGTTTTGAGAACATTTTGAGCAGTTATAGCTTCTTGATCGACTGATAAAGGGACAATGGGTCCTTGTGCCCAATCCATTATATCACCTGGTATATAACTTTTTAAACAACCAAACTTTCACTGGGTGCACATGGAGGCACGACAAACTGTTGAGGGCACGTTCCCCCTGAACAGCCCATGGCGACGCCACTGACCTACAGGATGTTAGTTAGTCAGTTAGATGGGGTTTTACGCCTCAACTTATAACCTCTTGGTTTAGTCTAGCGGCGCTCACTGTGGGACACTGGATTGTTTTCCCTACAATCTTAAACATCCTGGTGAAATTTAACCTGGATAGGGGTCAATAGTTATCCATACATTTCTTGGTGAAAGTTACTAGGAGATTCTGTTCAAATTTAACCTGGAAAATGTCAAATTTGATCCAAGATGTTATAAAGAGTCGTGACTTTAACCAGGAAAATGTTTCTCTGACCAGGATTTCGTGGTTACTTCCGACCCGGAAATGTATGGAAAACTATTGACCCCATTCCTGGTTAAATTTAACCAGGATGTTTTAAGAGTGTACTCCATTGCTTATGCGGAGCATCACGCACAACGGCAGTAGGTTTCATTTTTAATGTCTTTGGTATGATTCGACCTGGGAATCCGCGTGAGAGGAGGATGCTCTACCACTACACCAATACCTGGTACTCTAGGCCCTATGTAGGTATGTGATCAAACATCAATAAAACTGGACAATATACTGTAGCCTTACTAACCATCATTTAGAGACATATAGAATGATAGACAATCTAAAATAAATGGCTGGGAAACTTTACGTCAAGACATAACATTCTCAAAGATAGAAATCAACTGCTTCACAACACCTGAATAATTTGTTGACCCAAACTTTCAAA
>WURT03582072.1:0-20722 GCA_009936505.3 Holothuria glaberrima
ACGATGGGTAGAAACCTTTCTATTATTCATCAAAGGAAATGAATTGTCATAATGCAGAAGAAATTTGTCAACAAAAAAAACGTTGCATTAAGGCAAAGTTCCAATATTTGTCAATAGATTTCTTTTGAGGTGATATAAATATATATATATATATTCCAATACAACACTTGAAAGCTTTAAATAAAGTTGGCGATTTACCCGAGTCCTGGCGTTGCCAAGGAGGGCCAAGAGCGAGCGTACCCCGGGGAGGATTACTGTGTCGCCCGTGAAACCTGCAGCAAATGACATTTTTGGTTATGCAAACATTATGTGTAAACACTGTTCACGCCTTTCCCGATACGAACAGGGGAACCCACTTTTAATTTATCAGTTGCCATGTGGCAAAAATTGCACTAAATGTTCTCAAAACTATAAAATTGTGGTGCGCGCTTTATATGTGGCTATTTGTTAAACTATGTGAAGAACTTCCTCATTGAGTGATGTAACACACAACTTGTTTATTTTGTACAGCTATAGGGCTATAGTCCTATAGCTGTAGAAAATAAACAGTAGTATACTGCGATCGTGAGTCCTCTCTTTTCTATACAACTCTTACATTGGTTATCTTTTAGTTCAGATTTTAAATTCGAAAATTGTAAAAACTTGAGATTTTCGTTGCCTTGTTCAAGCCATATCCAATAAATACAAAGAGAATTAAATAGTTTAACATTCATAGACTAATATTCGCTTATTTTAGACAGATTGGCACGGCAGAACTTTGCTCTCCTGAATCCTCCGTGGGGCGCAGCCCAGCATCACACCAGGGTTCATAAAAGGGTTCGTAAAAGTGTTTTTCACAGTGGACTAAGCTAGACTCATGTAAACAGACATCCAAATAAACACTTTCATACATTTATACTAACGTAAGCTTTTGATAAAAGTGAAACGGAACATTTTTTATGAGTCCCCGATTTTAAAGATATATACTTTCAAATGTGAGTATCACATATTCCTTTGAATGGTTCGGCAAAATTATGATTGTGAGCAAATTAGCACTAAAAAACTTATAACAAAACTTTCAATGGAAACTTTACCTGCATTCACAGTAACTGAGAAATCACACCATGCGACGTTACCAGAACTACTTAAACATGTGTAGTTCACTGTAGTTGTTCCAACAGTAAAGAATGAGGGAGGAGTATGTGATTTGTGTAAAAGAAAAGCTGCATTTCCAAATGTGTCACTGCATCTTGGTTCCGTCCAAGTGATGATTGTACCATTCGTACCAAGTTCAATCGTCTCGACGATGTCTACGGGAAGGTTGTCACAGACAGAGGGGAAAGTCGTATTTACTGACAACAGAATCAGAAATAAAGGAAAAATGAAGTATAGATGTGAAGAGCTTTTCAGCCATTAGATATTTTTTCGATTTTCATTTTTCATAATAACTATCTTTGATGTTTCGGTGTATGAATTAGCATATTTAAATGAAAGTTATACCTGAACTAATCTCAACAGAGAATTTGCAAGTCGCAGTATTTCCAGATGCATCTGAAAAAATGTACATAACTTCCGTCACACCGACAGGGAAGAATTCGCCTGGACTGTGAGATTTTGAAACTAGATTAGTTACTCCCGAAAGATCAGTTGCAGTTGGTTCTATCCAATTAACGACAGTTCCTGCTTCACCGATACTGACCGTCTGCTTAATATTAGGTACGCACATCGCCACTGTTGGTGGTACTGTGTCCACTAAGAAATAAAATGAGTTTTTAAAATTTGAAACAAAAGAATTGTTTTTAAAATAACATTTATATGCACGCTAAAGGGTTCTTATAATGAATTCCAATGACTGTAAAGAAGAGGAAGAGAGCATTCACACCGGAATATTTGCTACATTAATATTATATATTTCCCTAATGTTGTATAAGATCACTTTAAAATAAGATTTCTATATTTAACGTAACCCACACGCGTAAAACGTTATTTTCAGTGGGTTAATCACATCAATATTTGACTTATGTCGATCAATTTTAAATGTCCATGTAACATCTGTTGACTACGAGGCAAAACTAGTTTTGTTAGTTCTATCCTGTGAAGAGAAAATTATCTTCTGGACTGTATGTGACCACGTTACGCAAATGGAAACTTCAGGGCTGAAAACTTGAGTTGAGCGTTTAGAATAGGAGGTCTTGATACCTTCTGTTATAATTGGGCAACCGAACAGTCACTGGCGCGTTTTGACTCGATCTCGTAGCAACTTTGATGTACTAGTTGTCACGAACTCATTAACTTCTTATAACTTAACCTATTCATTTTTCCAAAATTAAAACAATCACTTTGAATTTAAGAAAGAATCAAGGGCTGGGCACCCTGCTCAATTTCACAAGAGCATTTTCACGATAATGGGTATCTCAAGTTAGAGGCAAATTGAGAATACCTTGGATCATTCATACAATCTTCTGCTGTAATGAAAAGATTTTTTTCTGGTTTCTATTACAGATATAATACGCAATGTAGGTCAGAATTTGTAGCTTTCATTTGACCAGTAAATGTTTGCTCCATAACTCTGTTCTATGTGCATCTACTGCAAGACCTACTGTTCTCATAGAAAAAGTATAGCTTGATAAGAACTTATATTCGACTTACTCATTTCTACTGAAATAAAACTGGTGAATTTAGCCTTCTGGTTCTACTATTTGCAGAAACAATGGCGTGGCCAGATTTTGACATTATGAGCGGAAACAATTTTTTTTTTAAATAGAAACGCCTGTAGCAAGTATCGGGACTAAATTCCATGGAACAATGGAAACCTAAAGCATGCACACTGTTGAAGTACAAGGTGTCACCCCTTAGCCTTCTGAATAGGTAATGGCATAAGAAATCTTAGAAATCTTTCAATATTGTCGCAACACCTGGCAGAACGACAACGACGAATGTGCATACTGCAAGGTTTCCAGAGCTATCAATTATCTGGTATGTTACTGCAGTTGTCCCAACAGGAAACCATGATCCTGGAATGTGCGTTCTTGTATTAAGTACCGCGGTTCCAGATATATCAGTTGCAGTTGGTTCAGACCAAAAGACAATACCTCCTGCTTCACCGAACTCAATATAAAATGCCACATCATTAGGGCAGTTTGATATTGTTGGTGGTGTTGTGTCAACTAGATAATCAAATTAAGAGTGTCTTAAGAAACGAAAACATACAAATAATGAATGTGTAACAATGAAAATCCAAAGCATGCACACTGTTCCAGTGCAATCTAGGGGCAAAGAGTCATATCCGTGTCTTCTGAATGGGTAATGGCATAAGTAATACCAGAAATTTTTCAATATTATCGTAATACCTGCTTGGATGACGATGGTGAATGTGCAAACTGCACCGTTTCCAGAACTATCAATGAAGTGGTATGTTACTGCAGTTGTCCCAACAGGAAAAAACGATCCTGGAATGTGCGTTCTTGCATTAAGTACCGCGGTTCCAGATATATCAGTTGCATATGGTTCAGACCAAACGACAATACCTCCTGCATCACCTAACTCAATATCCAATGCCACATCATAAGGGCAGTTATATATTGTTGGTGGTGTTGTGTCAACTAGATAATCAAATTAAGAGTATCGTAAGAAATAAACACACAAATTATGAATGTTATCACTTTCACAAAGTTGTTAGTGTTAAAGTTTTAATATTGAAACAACATAAGGACATCTAATTGAATTTGTTGATCTTAACACGTAACATTTTGGGGTTTGGGTTCCTGAACTTTGGAATTTGGTGGATATCTTATCGATGCGCAATCTTCTGAACAAAAATCTAGTTATCATAGTATTGGACAGAATCATCCATCAGACATTTATAATAGCACACACTAAATTTGATGATTGTGAAATACTTCTATCATAAATAACTGCCAATGCCCATGCAATTTCACCCACATATGTTGACTTAAATCACAAAAGTACTATACTTGCCCCTGTGGGCTGGGGGTTGTAGAATATGCCCACGGTATTTCCCGCCTGTCGTAAGAGGCGACTAAAGGGAAGGACTTGCACCGTATTTGAAACCGTATTTAAACTTTACTGTTTTATCTTGTTGACCCTACATAACACATCTGTGTTGATGTGCCGTTAAATCTGATCTAACTAACTATACTTGGATATTTGGGGATCTTTCCAAACTCATGAAACCTTTTGCAAAATGTACAAACACAAAGAAGGCGTTTTAACTGGGTTTCCAATACTATATAATTTCACCACACCATTGAAACATGTGTTGATTCAGGCCTTGAAAGGCATTTGTTTTACGAAGCTAAACGACCACAGATATGGGAGAAGCCTATGTGGCTTCTGAATAACAACTTCACGGCGGATGGCTAACCAACTCTGCAATTTACGTCAAATTTGGTGTCTTTGATGAAAGTGTACATGACAATGTAACACCTTGTAAAAATTTGAAAAATTTCAAAAAAAAGTGACACACTTGATGCAACAATATGTGGCATTTTTATTATGTCTTGTGAATCATAACTAACCCCCGACCTGTCGACAAATCCATTTAAAAACCATTTACAAATTTTTTTCCGATTAATTTCCAAATTGCGATATATTTCATTGCCAAATTCGCGTTAGTGGGATAGAGTTACACACGTTACTCAGATTTCAAGTACTAGTAACATCATTAGCCCAGGGAAAATGAAGAAAATTGAAGTAAAATGAATGTTTCGGATACTTTACAGTCTATAGTAATGATTCCGTGACCTTTGGTGGCACTTGTCTTAAAATTTGCAAAGTAATCACTCCACTTTTAAAAGTTGATCTTACCTGTATTAACAAACACCGTAAATGCACATGTGTTTGTGTTTCCCGCCATGTCTTGACACGTGTATAGTACAGTCGTCTGTCCTACTGGAAAAAAGGTGGATGGGGAGTGTGATCTACCAAAAATACTTGCTTTCCCAAAATCATCGGTGCATGTTGGTTCAGTCCAAAACAGAACAGTACCGGGAATCCCAAGCTCTACTGTCGCAGATACACCATCCGGCACATCAACACATTGAGGCGGCGTAGTATCCACTTCAAGAGAAATAAACCAAGGTATGTTATCTGTTATCACAAATTTGATCTACAGCTTCTAGCAAAGGAAAAGGTTATCCACCCTATCCAAGAAGTCATAATTTATATTAATAATCACAACGAATTGTGGTTTTCAGTGTAAAAGACCCAAAGTTATCCTGATTTGAAAATATAAACAATGAAGTAGCTCGAGGCAAATTTCTTACTGTTCTTATTACTAGCAGGCATGGTAAATGGGAGTGCTTCACGAGCAATGTGCGATAAAAAAAAATTCAGTAGATCTTTAAATAAAACGCTTGAAAAGATTTGATAAAAACATGTATTTTCGTTATGGCCAAAGTTTTGAGAAATAATAAAAGTAATACCACAAGTTGTCAATGAAAAAACATCGCCGTTAAAGCAGATTCTTCATTTCCAAGTTTAGTAATATAAATAGTTTTTGTGTTCATTCTAACATTTGTGCTGTTCATAAGATGTTTTGAAATTTGTTGCGAAACAAGCCAACCAGAAGATAATTTGCGGGAGTGTCTTAAAGACATTGCGAAAGATAAAGGTAATGGGTATCTAAAATTTGATACAAGTTAAAAAGAAAATACTGACTAACTTACCACTGTGATCACACAATGTGTATGGAAAGGGAACCGGCATACATTCACCGTTGCTTCGAATATCGTTATAACAAAGGCCGTTATCAACACATGGCATCAAAATATCACAAGTCCCTGTAAAAAAGGTTTATTTTTTGGAATACAAGCTTTTAAAAATAATGTGCAAACTCTTTCCTTTACAATTATTAAGACTTGCACAGGAATGAATTAATAGCTGCAGGTTTGTGGATCAAACAGAGTAACGTAACGTAAACGTTGTTAATGAAATCTTCCACGTATAATAGATGTACGTATAAGATACAATAGATGTAACCTTCATAAATTAGTTTGCATCACATCACAAACTTAGTACCATTTTAAAATTCTACGTAGATTCATCAGAACTCTTTCACGTGACTGAAATTAAGATAAGTCAAGATGGGAACGATAAATAATGTGTAAAACAAATGTGAATAACCTAAACTTACACAACTCCAGGGTTTCAGCACTAATTTGTACTACAGAAGTATAATGAACTCTTACGTGATAACAAAATTTCAAATTGACACTCCGATGACTGTCTGGCTGAATTGATGAAGACGTACTGTACAAGAGTTGTCTGATCGGCAGGGAAAATGGCACCGGAAGTGTGGGACTTCGTTACGGTGATTGAACCATTATTTTCTGCAGCAGTTGGCTCCTCCCAAAATACCCGAAGTGATTGAAAAGAAGAGGGTACGTCGATTTTGAGGTTGTTGGGGCAGTTTGTAATGATAGGAGAGCCAGAATCTGTTCATAGGTCCAATCAAATTGTGAAACATTTTAAATTTGGCATCTGATGATCCATTATATACTGGTACAAAGTGATGAGTTGTACCTTATGTCCTAAAGCCAATTTCTAGTAATTTCTCTTTTTATTGAGTTTATGGTAGATTTTATTATATAGCACATGGAAGGAGAAAAAGTCTAACTTTATGATAACACATCATTCCTGAGCGCGCTTTGAAATTGCCAAAGCAGAGGGTCGCCATAAGCCTAATACAGGTACAGACAGTGCATGACTGTAGAAGGTATTAGTACCTCACTAAATATAGAGGGCAGATTCCATCAAACGTTTAATTTAAACTCATTTGTAAGTCCTTGATTTCCATTCAAGGAGTTTGGCACTTAACTAAAGTATTCAAAGTATTTGTTTTTGTTGAAACCGTTGAAATTAAAGTTTGCAGGGATGTGTTACTCTGTTCGTGATTATTGATGGGTAAAGTACTATCATGTAGCTTATGTTGTTATATGTGAGCAAAAACTACGTACCTTGTCCGAGAGCTCTCCAACATTTTGCAAGCAGCAGCAACTTTAAAATTATTGAGAAGCCGGAAAAAGGCATTATCTTGAACATTTTGTTGAATCCCTTGAAACTGAAATGTAAGGTACGTTTAAAATAATTTTAAAACAGCCAAGTAGCTTAAAGATGTATATAGTCTGTTATATGAGTTATATGAATTTAACAATATATGTTTATCAAGTCATGCCATATCAAAGTATTTAATGCGGTAAGTTTTTTATTCTGTCTGAGATGTTGCTGACGCATCATAAAATTACGCAAAAGAATTAAGCCCGGGGAATATCTGTCCATCTAAAGTTGTTCAAAAGATGCCAAATTTCTTAGTCCCTTGATCCTCTGTCTATAATTTTGCTTATGATTGCGACAGTCTGTCATCCAAGATGGTAGCCAATTGCCCTAGAGATTCCTCAAGGTAGGGATATACTTCAATAAGTATTCAAGACTCTCTAGGTTTTCTGCAATAAATCCACATTTTCAGATTTCTTTTAATCAAAATCCGTTCCTCAATTCGCCACCTTTCATAGCTTTGGATTTCTGCTCGCCCGGCATCTCCCTTTCGTAGTTGGGCTGTTCCTTGTACCACCTCTGCTTAGTAAATAAAACACTTGAGGGTAAGCTTTCCCAATTCACATTGAACTGAAAAATGGGCAGGTCCCCCAGGCAAAATAGTCTTACGTATTCACACCATATTCATCTAGAAATGTGTAGGTGTAACGACACACTTCGGCACGTAACACTTTGCAAAGCCTTTTAGCCTAGCATCACCGTAGGCTTGCAAACTCATGGATCTGTTTCCAAGACAAGATTGCCTACCGTACCATAGACTTTACACAGGGAGGGTACCTTAAGAGGAAACAGGGGTATTTACCCTCTTGGACTAAGAAATACCAAGTATTTACGGATACGAGTATTTACCTTTCCAGAAGCTCACAACAGAAAACTCCCGTACAGTTTGTTGATATGCGTTGTGTACCATTCTACACCCATTTACTAACTGACCAATTGATCAAGGTTGTGGAGTTTAGCAGTGTTGTGCTTAGAACTTACATTGAGTGGAAAAAATGAACTCATGAAACGTTCATGGGTGACAAACGCTCACTGGGGAGAGGCTATGCATGTCTAAATATCTACAACACAGTATAAAAACCATGCCTTTACCTGAAATGTATCTATAAATCAAATGAATGACATGTTTATATTAAAGTAAATTACTTCAGCCAAACGTCTTGTATTCCAGCCTAACTTCTTGTATGCAGATAGACTTTAATTTAATGTTTTAAGTAAAACTTAATTATTGAAACTGAAAGCAATTTCATACCTTTATGTACTCTGACGGCCGGCCTTACAATAGACAATTATGCAAGACGCAGGAATCGATGGAGATCAAATTTAAAGTTGTCTTCGATAAAGTTGAGATACTGGTAATAATGGCGGGTCAAATTCACCAAGGGTATTTATCGTGTGGGTATTATCCCTGTATATGACACTTGCTGATTCTATAGGCTATTGGTTCCTTATTCGTATTCGATCACTTTGGTAACTTTGCCTGTACGGACCACTGGTTCTTAACTGGGTCAGTCGAAATTATAACTGCAGAGTCAATATTATATTTACTTATCGTGCTTCAAATAAAAGGGTTCTTGTCAAATAAAGTTTACACACCCAAGCGTTCCGTTTCACCATTGCACGGAACTTTTAGTTATGTTTTGTTTTGTTTTTTTTTTTGTTTGTTTGTTTTTTTTTTCTGGAGTTGGAAAATTTCTGTTATATGATGTATAATCAGTCCTCCTTTTGGTTAAAGGTGCGACATCCAGAAGGAAATTATTACACCACGTACACACCGTGTGGTCAGTCAGGCCCTCAGTGAATGGGTAATAAATGCCACTGGCTTTGAGTGACTAATATCCCCCTCAATAAGACTGCCAGGGAGAGTATTCCAGTCCAAATTGTATTGGGAACGAAATTGTATTTACAGCAATTGGTCCTAGTAGAGGGGTCCGGTAGTGCAAAACGTGCATATTACGAGTAATACGTGCAGGTTTCCAAAGATCAGAAAAGGGATGTTAGCTAGACCATAAATACCTTTAGCAAAGATAATGAGCCTACAACGCTTACGGCGATCAGACAAAGTACTAAGACCAAGATCATTCAAGAGAGCAGTCATCGAGCCAACTTCATCGGAGTACTCACTGGCTATAAACCTAGCAGATTTTCTTTGTGATCCCTCCAATCTTTCTCGAAGCGAAGTCTGATTTGGGTCCCAAAAGGAACAAGCCTATTCCAACAAGGGCCTGAGCAGACCTTTGTGGGCAGCCAACGTGACTTCTTTGGAACGAAAAGAAAGAATCCTGCGTAATAAGCAAAGAGTTGTTTCCTTTATTACAAACAGACTGAATATGTTTACCCCAGTTGATATTCATGTTGATGGTCACCCCAAATACTTAACGAGTCAACAACCCTCGTCAGATTAGCCCCATTGAGAGTATACTTAAAAATTCTTGGTTTCCTAGTAACAGATATAACATTACACTTTGATCATAATGATGTGCAGTTGGTCACGGGGGAAAAAATGTGATCAATATGAGCATCAGTATCTCCATACCAAGAAGCAACGTAATGATGGCTCCCATTTATAAGAAAAATAAACGCAGACCAAACCCAATCAGACCCATTTGAAAGGAAATCTTGCACCAGCTGGGGCTAGATAGTTTTTAATAAGGAGCATAGTACCACCACTTCCTAGTGTGCGGTCATTTCTAAAAACGGTGTAGTCCAAACAGTCTGGAATGAGCTCCCTGTCGGTAACCGAATGAATACACAACCGGACGATAACTGTCTTATCTACCATGTAATTAAAAGTTATTACACAAATGGCAAATTCAAAAGAGTATTACTATAACGTACAAATGTGTTTAGAGTTTACACTGATCCCTTACCGGGACTTTACCTTTACACTTTTCAAAAAACAACAAATGGTTATAGACCGGGAGACCAGAGGGGTTAACTTACCTGGGAAAGTGTTTTTGTTTAACTGGTGTGTGTGGGTGTGTTATATGAGCTAGAAAGGTTTTCTATGTTTTTCAACTGTAAGTTTTCAAAAGTAATGACAAAAAGACAATTCATAAACGTTGCTGCAGAATCACTGTAAATTTATGTGTCAATTATCCCTTATACCTAATCCTTCATCTTACTTATGCCATTATTCGGATATTTTTCGTAAATACGCTACTAGTATATTCACTAAAACCCTAGCATACACACCGTAACATGCTTACCGTTTCGATAGACATTAAACAGGTACAGGATCCTTGTACTACTTGTGGCAACGCAAACTTTGCGTGGGAGATAGGCTACATCGAACAGAAGTGCACTATCACATGTACACTATCACATGTGCTGTAGATTCCGGGGGTCAGACGTCCTGTCCTATGAAGAGTGAATTAAAATTTGATATGTGGAATTTTTTTTGAAATGTTATGTGGAAAAAATAAAGTTATTTCACACACGCGAGGTTTTCGGGCGCTTCGCGCGTACTTTTCGTTAGTCTTTGATCATTGTTTCTTCATCAATATCAAAAACAGACAAATGGTCATATTGTGATACTTCTGGTCCGTTTACTCTTGCACATTCTAAGCGATTTTAAGATAGTGGATGAACATTATAATGCCTACCCATTGGTTCAAATGCTAGACCTTAGGGGACTTCGGCCCGGTTCATCACCTGTGTTTTCCCCAGATGCAGGGCCCCTGGGACAACAACATATGAGAAAAGCTTGTTGGACTCTTGTCGTCTGCTGCACCATTGGCTCGGGAGTGAAATATGACTTCCAAAGAGGCCTTTCAAATAAAAAGTATCCCCACAGCTGGTGTAAGTCTTTGGAAAAGGTTAACAATACTTTGAGCTGCGTTAGGGATTCCCACTGTTAGAAAGGAACAAAAATGTCCCTGGTGTGTTTCTCGTCCAGTAACACGTAATGAATATGGCCTACACAACCACCCTACCTAAGCAAATCATAAAATAGCTTTTTGGAACTGTGTTCTCTCAGTCAGTCAGTAGCCCTCGCGATTTCGATGAAACATTAGGCCCACCAACACAAAATACTTTAGGACCCCATGAGTACGGTATGAATAGGGCGACTTCAGTTTTTCAAGCTTTGGAGATAACAAAGCCACAGTGGACAAATTAATTATTAAAAAATCGAATTATATCCCCATGCTTCTTTTCAAGCCCAAAGTGAGGTATGGAAATTTGGAGGACGATTTGGCTTGACCTTCGAACTCGACCCATAACCAAGGGGGAGGGGGAGGCAGGGTCGCCCCTAGTTATTTTTTCTCACCCTCATAAAATTCAAAATTACCATTACCTTTTTATATTTCAGTGTACCTTGTCCCCACCCCTAAGAAACTGTTTCACCCATGAAAGCTCCCATTATTAAAGTGCCTTGTCTGATCACGGGTCTGCTTCTAGCCCTCCTTTCATACAGGCCTGCCGAAACTGCTAGACTGCTAATGACGGAAAAATGGGACATTATTCAACAACCAAAAATATCTGGCAAAATTTCGATCACTCAGTATGTACTCTCGGTCCTCACTTTGACTCAGGGTGTGGTAAAATAAGTAACATGGATCATACTGAGAGTGGTAAAATATGTAAAAATATGTATATATACTCTATTTACCACTTCACGCTAGTTCAACAGGGTCAGGGGAACACGTGTCCCCAAACGTTGGCTGTTCCAACGTGTGCTCCCAAAAGAGAATTTCGGTATTGAAATTCAAGCACAAAAACAGCAATTATATGTTGATATGAGCGAAAGAACCCTAGTGTCACTTTATAAGACAATCATGGGGCATTAACTGTTCTCAAAATGTTCCGCCCATCTGTTCGTTGAAGAACTGCCTAACTGGAAAATGTGATTCACAGCTATCTTTTCAAAATTCATTTTTAATAGCTTTAATACCATTCCCACATTGATCTGTTGATTTATATCTTGTAGTCAGATTTTATGTTCGAAAACTGTATAAATTACTATTTTCGTTGCCCTTTCCAACGTGTATCAAATAAATATGAGACTATTATTTTAAATTTCGATGCCTTAAAATTCGCAAACTGAACTTTGCTCTCCTAAAACATCACAGACGAGGAGGCGAAGTGCAAAAGTAAGGATCATAGAGTAGTGATTCCTACAAAGGATTACTTGCACGAATTTTCAGAGGTATACTTAGTAGCGTGAGAATAGTCTGTTCGCTTTACGCGTGCACTAGGGCTGGTTCCAGCGGTCACTAGCAGGAAACAAAGTTGTCATAATTTACATTTGAAGGCACCCCAAACCTAAGAAACTGTGCTTAAGGGCTTTGTTTTACAAATATTCCTCGTCATCATCACATCCGTAGATGCACCTTCGATCATCTCATGTGAAGGTTTCCCCTCGGGAACATACCTGGACAGTAGGAAGTTGTTTCAACATTTTTTCCTATTGGGCAACATGAATGGATTTATTTTGAAAGCCAAATGCAAACGTTAACATAATTTGACGTCCCCACTTACAACCACCCCTAATCATTAGAATGTTAGTGCGAGTATGGCTATCAAAATGGTCAAACTGTGATTTGTGTGTGTCTGTGTGTGTGATCTGCTTGTAGTGGTCATCCAATGCCATCTGGAAATTGTTAAATGTTTCACTCTAAAAGTCACAATTTTCTCTCCTGGCCTCCTTGGAGCTTTGTTCCTGGTCCCCACCAGCGGCCCTAGGTGGGCCGTTGGATCCCAGCACCTACAGAGGACGGTCTCTGCTCACCACGACGCCTCCGGCGACGCTCATCCCTTCATTTTGGTATGCCCATCTGGCGGAATGTTATGCCCTCAGTGCCCCCACTTTAAAAAGTCTGGCAATGCCACGTACACTTGTACACCGCCATCTAACCTTAGGCCCAGGTTAAATGGAAACTCCATCAATTCTGGTGTTGCACTAAAATCACCAGGATCTATTGTAACTTTGTAGCAGTCTTCAAGTTCAGTTCAACTATGAACTGTCACAGAATAAGAGTGGGAAAATGTTCAGTGCTGGGACTGCGTATTGTCATTACTAATTAATGGGAAAAAATGTTTTTTCTCCACCTTTACCTTTCAAAAAATGATATCAAACTTTTGACATCGTTGTCAAAATACCCACGTAGCAGATTCCAAATGACCGACAAAGCAACAAAGGACGTACCGGTAATACTTCAGCAGAATACTACGTGTCCCCAACGGGGCGAACAGGTTAACGGAAAATGATGTGATGAAAAATACGCTTGTCACTTTTGTCACTTTTCAACAGTGGGAATTTTAACTGCACATCCCCCGCCGCCGCTCAAAGTACTGTAAACCTTATCCAAAGACCTAAAGCAGGTGTGGGAACCTGTTTTTTTATTTGAGGGACCCTTCCTTTTTGAAAGGCCAACGGTGCAGCAGACGACAGTGGTCCAACAAGCTTTCCCCATAGGCCGCGGGCCAAGGGGCGGGGTCCATACGGGCCTTGATAGTGGCTGGGGAAACTCAGATTATAAACCCTAAGTCATTTAAGCTCTGGAATTTGTACCAATTCGTAGGAATTAGAATGTTCTATCACCATCTTAAAATGACATTATATGTGTTAGGTTTATCAGACTGGAGGTATCACAATATGTTCATTTGTCTTTACATAGTCTACGTATGAAGTAATTTTGTGAAAAAGGACGTGCGAAAAGGACGCCCTAAGAGCGCGAACAAATAGCATTTGTGAAAAAGCTTTTACTTTTTCTACCTTTCAAAATTATCCACTTATCAAATTTTAATCACTCTTCGGAGGAATAAGAAGTCTAACCTGACTCTACAGGAACAAACACAGTGGTCACTGAGTTTCTTACTGTTATTGGTAGGCCTGTACATGTGATACTACATTTCTGTCGATGCCATGTAGCCAATCTCCCACGCGAAGCTTGCGTTGTCACTAGTAGCTCAGGGATTCTGCACCTGGTTAGTATTTAACGAAACGGTAAGGATGTTACATTGTACATGCTATGGTTTGGTGAATATAGGGTAATTACGTAAAATATCCGAGTAATGGCATAAGTAATATTAAGGGTTAGCTAAAGGATACCTAACAACTAAATTTTGACCCATTCCAAGGACTCTAGATGCAAAATGGCGCGAGATTTTCCAGGTTTTCTTCCTATATTTGTATTCCAAAAAAGGTGGTATCGTAATAAATTTTTCCTCCTTCAGTGCAAGACCTTTTATTGAAAACCTTTTCGGGGCAGGTGCCCTCCGTGGCTACGTGCCTGGTCCTTGAATGCAATCTGGTGCTCTATTCGTCTAAACTGAATTTACCTTCCAAAATTATTCTTTAATTTGATACATGCACAAAATGTGTTTTGTACAAATTTATATTTTCTTAATTCTTTCACATTTTATAAGGACACAAATATTTTCTTGGTTGCCCACAAACATCTTTGGGCCCCCAGGCCTTACCCCCGTAACTGCGCGCCTGTAGTTTGAAGTAACGTTTATGAATTGCCAGGCGGCGGGATGATATGGTCTCGTGGGCCGAATACGGTCTTTTTGTCATCGCGATTTGAAAATCTATAATTGAAAAACATAGAAAACATAGTTAGCCCATATAACACACATACACACATCTGTTGAACAAACACAGAAAAGAAATGAAATTGCCTACCACTAGTGTTTCAACCAGGCTCTCTCCTTGAAGTTACATATATTCGACACGGTCCTCTGCTGTTAACATCCAGACACACATCTTTATTGTAGAGTGTAGTTCACCTCCCAAATGCTTATGTTAACCAAAATAAGATGGGATCAGCAATACTTGTCGTTTAACTTCACTTTAATCTCTTACGGTCCTTAATCGGGTTAATACTTCCTGAAGGAATTTAACTAAAGTCTAAGTCCTCTTTTCTGTTATAACCAAACATACAATACAGTAAGCCTAAGTAAGTATTGTTATTTCGTCTACCCTTTATGATAGTACTTCTGCCATTTAATTGCTGGCATTGAACATTATTCATCTAGTTAAGTGGATCACATTAATATATCTGAGAGGTTTGGGAGATGAGAAAGAGCGGCTTTGCCAGTTTGCAGAGCGTGTTGAAAAAGAATTAAAGGCTTGCACCTTCAGTGTCTCTCCTGATCACTTGTATTACCTGGGTTTCGCTGAATAGTTTGTGGTACTTGGGTAACTTTACCCAGGTTATCTAGACTACAGAATATCAATTCTCAAAGAGGGCGGGGTAAGGGGCGTCAGGAGGCCTGGGTTTCCAATATTTCATGTCGTTCTTATTCGCACAGTGTTACAATACTGTAGATATTGCCGTGAGATTATTGAGTAAACTTCCAAGGTCATCTTGCCTTCTCCCTCGAAGGCACACTTATGGAAGTCTAGCAAGAGGTTTCAACATTAAAATGTCCGTGAATGCCTCATTCTTATTGAAAAATGCACGCTGCAAACTTTGCAGTGAGTTTATTTGGTAACCATCCGAGGTCATTTAGAGGCTCTAAAAGGAGGCATACGCAGGGGCGTCTGGCGGGCCCCTCCCAACATTTAAAATGTCTGGCGATTGCCATTTTTGTTCACCAAAGCACGCTGAATATTTTGCCGTAAGTTTCGATGGGTAACCTTCCGAGGTCATCTAGCTTACTTCCTCGGGGTTATCCCTCGGTCTGGCAGACCCCTCCCAACACTTAAAACGTCTGTCGATGGTCATTTCTCATTCACGGAGGCACACTGAACAGTTTGCGGTAATTTCCGCTGGGTAACCTCTGAAGTCATCTAGCTTACTTCCCCCAGAGGGCACATTCAGGGGCGTATGGCAGACCCCTCCCAACATTTAAAATGTCTGGCGATGGCCATTTCTCATTCACGGAGGCACACTGAACATTTTGCGGTAATTTCCGCTGGGTAACCTCTGAAGTCATCTAGCTTACTTCCCCCAGAGGGCACATTCAGGGGCGTCTGGCAGACCCCTCCCAACATTTAAAATGTCTGGCTTTGGCCATTTCTTATACACCAAGGCACGCAAAATATTTTGCCGTAAGTTTCGTTGGTAACCTTCCGAGATCATCTAGCTTACTTTCCCCAGGGGGAAACATTCAGGGGCGTCTGGCAGACCCCTCCCAACACTTAAAATGTCCGGCAATGACAATTTCTTATTCACCAAGGCACGTTGAATATTTTGCCGCAAGTTTCGTTGGGTAACCTTCCGAGGTCATCTAGCTTACTTCCCCCAGGGGGCACATTCAGGGCGTCTGGCAGACCCCTCCCAAAATTTAAAATGTCTGGCACGCCTCATTCTTAGATACCGAGGATATGGCCTTTAATTACGAGGTGACTTCAGAGGGTAACCTTTGTAGGTCATCTAGCCTACCTGGGGGTCCTGAGGTCAGTGACCCCCATTTCCCCACCCAACACTAGGAACCCGGCAGACGGCTAGTTCCGTGACTCTGAACCCATACCAGACACAGTAATAAACATGAAAATTGGTAACCTTCCCAGGTGAGCTAACCCCTCTGGGCTCTCGGTCTATTACGCGTGTTTGCCCGAAAATATTCTTAATAATTCGCCCCTATATGCTATTATTATCCCCCCCCCCCCACTCCTAATCTTCCATGGTTGATTAATGCTTATTTATCTTCGCTAAACTTTTCTTTTTCGACTTGTATTGAAAGGACGAGGTTAAAGGAACTTGTCTACATCCTTATTCTATGGTTTCAAGGGCGAGAGATTTGGTTCAGCCAATTCCACACAGCCTCGATAATTTTAGTAATAACAATGCACCCCAATGCTTTGAACAGAGTCATATGTGTTGTAACTGTAGGTAGGTAAAATGATCACGGTTGTTCTTATACAATCTTTATTATCTGATACCGACACCATTGGCGCAGGCCCGTAGCCAGAAAAGGTTCTGAAGAGGGGAAACTTCCAGGGGCGACATATTTTTCAGGGGGCGAGATACACTTAAATGCATTATGGCAATGGTAATTTTTTATCTTCTTGGAGAGGCGAAAGTACGCGTTGCATTTGCGTATGAGAACCAATGAGTAGGTCGATAATGAAGAATTCCAGCAATTTATTTTACCAAGAGATCGATTCCCAGAATGTTCAGATCTACAAGCACTTCAAATGAGTTCTTTTTTCTTACAAAAAAAAAATACTGCATTCAATTTTTCCGCCTAGGTTAAAGATTTTTAATCTAAAGTTACTAGTGTCTTCGAGATCGATCTTTTATAAAGATCGATTAATGTCGACAAACGGTTTTACCACGAAGTGCTTGTGCTATTCCACAAGGATTGAAGTGTTTTTGCCCCGAAAACTTAAGTTTCTCATATATACATTACACATGTTAAATATTGATTTTTTTTTTACTGATAGAAATCATAAATGCAGGGCGGAGATTTCTTGTCAGGGGTGGGGTTGCATACTTGGCAAAGCGAGGAAGGGAAGCGACCGAGCCCGAGCGCGCTTGCGCGCGAGGGGGGAGGGTGTGGGAAAGGGACCATGGTAAGAATTAGAAAAAAATTCCAAACATGTTCTTCCGTGTTTGTGTTCTCTCAGCAAAGTCCTTGGCTTGCTGTGTAAGGTCCACTCTGTCCAATATATCCTTGTCGCTTATTTTTATTATTATCTCATTTGCTTTTTTCAGTTTTTCTTGAATTATTTTTTCGGAAGTGTAACTGAAAACTGGGTGGTTAATTGCGTTGGACAACCCCCTTGTCAAAAAGTGGAGGGGTCATAACCTTCCAACCCCCAACCCCCTGTTTCTCCGTCCCTGGATAAATGTGGTAGCTATAAGTGAAGTTGTTTAAATATCTAACAAAATAAAGAATAATGAAAGTAACCTATTGCATGCGTCGGCCCCACTTACAGGCCTCTTGAAAATCTGGAAGGAATCTCAGAAAACCAAATACCTTGCCGAGACACAGAATTCAACGTTACAGGAATTCCTTCATTTATCGTGCGGCAACATATCTTCAGTCTCATCAATTACAACCTTTAATCTTAAACTCATTTTATTTTTCTTTTATGAATTTATCTTTTTAAAGATCTTACACACAATATTTACAAATACATATACATATATATATATATATATATGTAGACAAAAGAATGTAAAGCTTAGGTCACAACGATGGTTCAGAGGTGTGAACAGGATCCAGAAGGATTCACAGAATTCTAGTTAAAAACGTATGTAAACTTGGATAAAAAGACTAGAATTACAACTGCACACAGAGATAACAAGTACACCTTGAATCGAGAATCTTTCGGCTAACTATGCAGCCTTCTTCAGCTCGAATGAAGCAAGTTTACAAACGTTCGATGTAGAACCTTCAGACTAAAAACATTCTAAATGGAATATAAGCAAATGAAACGAGACGAAAGCAAGCAACCCATTCCAATTCCTATAGCTACATTATAAAGCTAAAAAGATAAGAGGAAAAATAGCTTAAGGAAACAAGTAAAAAGTAAATTATCAAACCAGCGATTACAGGTAGCTTAAAAGAGATCAAAAAAAAGAATAAGAAAACTTAAAAATGCCCACAGGCGTTGGGAAAGGTAACGAAACTTTTTTGTTCTGGTTTTTAAATAGTAAGTCTTTAATTTATAGGCTAGTAATTTTTCCTATAAACCAATACAGTTTTCTTGCATATATTTAGGGGATAAAAGCGAGGGTGCCCGGTCTTAAATTTGAGACCGACGATGACGTGATTACAGAGGCTAAGCAGACCGAGACGATAGCCGAGGTCCGCTGTCTCTGTGATGACGTCATCGGAGGTCTCAAATCACATTTAAGACCGGGAACCTGCTTTTATCCCCATTCATAAACACTCAACATTAAAATGCTGGAAATCGACAAAAACATTGAATTTTGGACAAAATTTTACTGGTCACATTTTAATTCTCCCAGCTAACTTAGGGCTATATTATGAAGTCAGGTTTAGTTTCTTGAGATAACGGCGAACAACTCAAGCCAAAAGAAATGGGAGAACCACGCAAATATTTTCACTTCTTTAAAACAAATTCGTTTAAAACTCAATCGTCTGAACCAAATTTAAGTCAATTGATTAACAAATACAATGCCTTTGTTGAATATGCTTTCTTTTGTCTTACATCGACCATACATCACTTACCTTAGGGGTCAAATTGAAACGCGTTAGCCAGCAAGCGACGTAAACATACACAACTGCACAATATATACAATGCCCAGCATACACAGTAGTTAGCTACACACGCAGTGGCACACAGTATGGTGTGGGCCGGGGATAGTTACTGCATGTACCGGGAGTTGTGAGAGACGCGTTCGCTTTCACGGTGCGGCGCGTTTTGTTTTTTTTTTTTTTTTTGTTTTTTTTCAGTAGTACGAGTACTCCAAAATATTTTACACGCTCAAACCATGCACACGTACAGCACGGTATTCTAATCTCCCAACTGTCAAGAAGACGGTTTTAAATGCAATTTAAGACCGGTCTCAAATGGTTTCTGGTCAATCAGAATGCAGGAAATCAATAGAAGTGTTTATGAATTTTGGTTAAAAGTCAAGTAAAATTCAAGACAGCATTCACTGCTGCACCTTTCGTATGGTGTAGAGTAACTTACTTTCACTCTACAAAGGCGGACATGTACATTTGTGTGGAAACAAATAACCCACTACAATACATCTATACCAGTGATATTTCACAAGGGTCTCGTGTGAAGAAGACAAATTCCAATTAACGTCCTCCAAAGCCAGTGGCAAGACTCTATTCCTAACTCAATATATCTCATTTTAAATATTGTAAATACCTCCAGTTCACATCAAGCTCACAGAATGCTATGTAAAGTGGGTACATTGAGTCACAGTTCTTTTCTTTTTCTGTACAATTCAATATCCTGTTTATCCTTGAAATTTGATTTTTTAAAAGTTTAACTACCTGTCATGCAGCTCTAGCAAAAACCTACACCGTCTGCAAACAAAGTTGTTAAATATTCCCTGGAGCAGTGTCAATGACATAACGAAGAACAATGCTATGTCTAATCATTGTGCTGCGATAACATCGCAGATTGCCCATAATGCAACGTATCTCAAGAAAATAACCTCTCTTAAAGACCTGGTGACATGAAAATTACATAGTTGGATAATGTCTATTTCACACTGGTATCATAAATAAACATGAGCTAAATATGCAAATATGTGACATCGAAAGATGGAATTACCATGCATGGCTAATTTTAGCCTTTTTTAACCTAATTTTAAGGATACTAGTAGCATTGTTATCAACCAGGGGTTTATTGTGAAAGTTAAAATTGTTTCCTTGAGAAATATTGATATCACTCAACAAACTGTAAACTATCTGATAAGTAGTTATGGGAAAATTTATGTAGGGTTAACAAAAGAAATCTTGACACTGTGCAACATTCCACATTATTACTTTTGCATAGGCAATGAGTTACTTCAAACATCATCAAACTTTGAAGAGGTATATTTTGAGAACGGGAAAAGATATTGAAATAATTCTAACGAATCTTTCATTGGTGGACTTCTTTTAACTGACAAGTGAAAGAGCTCTTTTTGGTAGCATGTCACAAGACCTTTAAAATTATTGCATATCTTTCAAACGCTCTATGCTATTTTGATGGGGTTTTCACTTCATTAGGGGAGCTAGATTATTCTATCCTTCAGCTACTGAAGGATGAGAACAACAATGGGCCTATTCACAGTGTGAG
>WURT03582183.1:4579-20717 GCA_009936505.3 Holothuria glaberrima
GGAGAACTTAATCTTAAAATCTCTCTGCAAAATATGAAGTGCTTCAAGGCCTGATTAATGTTCGTTTAAGGTCTAACGATCAAAAGTGGTTGTGTTCTTAAAGTGGAAGTACTAACAATGAATTGAAGAGTAAAGTGACTTCAAAGACTTTTTTAAAGGCAGGGGAAGGGGGAGGGGAGAGTTTGATAGCATTCATTCAGGCAAGTGAATACATAGACATTCTAAAGAGGAAGCGGGAAGGACAAAGGGAGATAACTCCATTTATTCAGTAGTAAGCAGCATTACAGATGTATAAGGAGGAAGGGGAAAAGGGGGAGGAAAGGGGAGGGAGATTAGAAGGAGGTGGGAGTTTCCTCCATTTAGGTAGTGGGAAGTGACAAGATAAATACTTCAAGGAGGAAGGGTAAAATAGGAAGGGGAATTTATTCATTCAGTGGGATGTGACATAGGCTTTTTGAAGAGGATGAGAGGAGGAGGAGAAAGAGGAGAGGTTAGTTTCATTCAGGCATATGACATTATAGACATTGTGAAAAGGAAGGGGGAGGGAGAAGGGGAAATTTAATCATTTAGAGTGGCAAGTCATTTGGTGTCATATGGTGATGTAGTACATATTTTCATCATCAGCTATATATGTTCTCTCTTGCAGCTGAAAGCTGTGCTATGGATACTCTTCGCAACTCATGGAAAGTGTTCGCTCATTGGAAGGTCATATCATACTACTACACTGAGAACAAAACTAAGATGGTTCAGTTGCAAGATGGTTACAGGACAGACGATCAGCTTAGCTCATTTATAGACAAAATTGAGGCATTCAAAATGTAGATGAACTGTGCAAAACAAAACAAAAAAGAGAACAGGAAAAAGAATAGAAGGCTGTAACATTTGTCTGTACATGATACTCATCTTTCAAGTGAAGTACTGTACTCTTCATAATTTGCTAAAGTAGATGACTTTTGGTTAAGTAAGTATTCAAAAGCTTAAGATGCAAGTGTTATGAAGAGGAGAACTATTAAATGTTGTTACATATAAAGTGATCATGATTGGTCAGATTAAAATATTGTAAATACTGCCCTCACTTTGAGAGATGGTTCTGTCAAAATTTCAGGCGATGATGTTTTGTGAGATGAGGGAGATGTATTCAAGCCTGACAAAAATTGTGTCTGTGTCATTTTCTCTTGTCTTGTTTGTAAGTCTGTCACAATGTGTTTATCCTTTTGTAACTTGTTTTGCTGGGTTCATATGTTACTTTTCTCATGTGTGCATACAAACTGTTGGTCTGTTTGGTATGTAACATATAGTTATGTTGGCCAGGAATCTACCTGTTAAAAATGCTAATGTAAAACTTATTGTAGAATATTATCATATGCTATTCATGAAAAGATGCTTTATGTCTAGTTTTAAAATAACATTTTTGTAAGTTATATTGCCTTTCAAAGGTCAAAACTGTCCAAGTAGGATGTCAGTTATGGAGCAAACATTGGCTCAAATTTTTATGGTTCAATCTATGCATTTTTTTCTGTTTTAGATGCTTTTTAACAGCAAACTGTTTTCACCAGACATGTCTGCTTTGATGATTTGGATATTGCAGTGATTACCTTTTCATCATTTTAAAGACTTCGTTGTCAGCTAGAAAAATTGAATGAAGGAATGCAAATTTATGTACACAAAAGAAGGGAAGTTATGTTAATTTTGATTTGTTTCATTGGGACCAAAACAAATTTTAGCATAGGTCCAGAAGGGTGGAAACTAGTAGCATGAGGGAAGAGAGCAGCAATTTTAAAGCATTGTGAGATCTTTAACCACTAACACCTCAGTGGCTGTCAGATTGTACAGTCTTCCCTGCTTGAGAATATTTTGTAATTAAAATAGGATGGCAAACCCTTGAAAGTCCCATTGAGACTTTCAGCTGGTAAAGAGATGAGTATTTTTAGTATTATTACAACAAAATGCCTCAAAAATATGTTCAAGTGTAAACATGGTTACTGTATAAAAGTTAAGTATTCTTGTTTCACTGACGCTATTTAATACCATCTTAACTTATAAGAAAATATGCAACAGTGAAGAATTTAGCATGATCAGATGTTGTCTAATAAGGAGACACTAGGACTCTGTTGATTTGATAAATTGATTTGATAAAGAGAATTCTTATTGTGAGCTATAGTTGATTAAATTTGCCAGATCCTTTCTCCTACCTTGAATTCAAGACAGGGTTGACTCAGTAAATATAAAGCTTTTACATTTCTCCGACATTTACGTTCATTTCATACCTCCCTTCTCAATCATGGTTTCACCAGAGTATGATATTTCATATTTAGGCAATCACTGTTATGTGCTTTTTCTCGTCAAAACGTAAGATATATCATAATTTATGAAAGGCGACTCGCTGTCATTATTTGTTAGCCAGTTTAAGATTTCAAGCAATTAATTGAACTTTGAATGATGATGCAAATAGTTTGAAGTCATTGCTTGGTTTTAAGTGCACTTGACAATCTGCTGCAAGGATATGAGACACATTTATATGTACTCTTTTTCTGGGTCTGCACCTAATATCTGTTATTTTGTTTTCAAGTGATGAATCTTTCTTGGGAATAACAGAAATAGTTATTTACGACCTCATAAGATAGTAAGCAAGGAGGTTTTAAAATGAAAAGAACACCGAGTGATGCTGCAAGTTAAATGTAGCCTTTTAGTGGAAATATCATTTTATTGTACTTCTTACATGAATTAATCATAACATATCCATTGTTTGCTGTCTCTAAAGCTGTAGAAAAGTATTGTATTGCTGTAAATGCTTTTGTATAATGCAGAATATGTATTTTCTTTTCTTTTGATTAAAAATTATTCTTTTCTTTTAGCAGTATTTAGGGTTTGTGCGGTTTATGTGGGAGGAGGGTCAAATGTCATAGAAATGACCAAATGGGTCCGTGCATTCTCCATAAAACAAGTGCCAATAAATTCACACAGTGATTTGTTGTCATAGAAACCATGTTTCTTGAAAAGACGAGCAAGGTTGAGAGAAATGTAGAATTGTCCGCATTGCAGTGTTAATGTGCATGCATTTCACAATTAAGGTAAAACTGCCAAGTCATCTAGCCTGCATTTTAAAACTGGACAGTACTTTTGTTAATATTAATATTGTTGTTCACATCTGGCAAAAATTGAAACAGAATCAATTACATTTGCTCATAAATTGAGTGAATTTCCCTATGCTCGTTTTGGTTAAGTGGTTTAAGTATGGTAATGGGATGGTATGATGGAAATTCATCTCCTGTTTTGTGCATTTTGTCAAAATCATCAAGTACAAAATTTGACATTGATGTATAAGTGTACTTAAGAAAGGCGATTTTCTTCTCACTTGTTCAATTCACAAAACCACTTTTTGCTAAATCAGAAGTATCTCTATAACCAGAAAATTGTTAAAATGGCCCCTCCAAGTGGATTGTTTTTTTTTTGTCTTAAATGATTTTGTTGTGTAAGGATATTATTAGAGCATTCAAAGTTGTTTGTGGTACTGATTATTCGTTAAGTTTCTTGAAATGCTTAGTTAAATTCCGTTTTCAATGTTTTGTTTTATTTTGAGTTTTATGAGAACTGGAGGTGATGAGAGGTATGCTTGGAAAAGAGGAATTGTGATCAAATCACTGAAATTTTGTTTTTAATTGCCATTTTGACATCATTCTAACATTATGATAAACTTACTACAAGGTGTTCTCCAAATACAAATATGTGGAATAACGGAATCATTTTGTCAGCTTTTTTCCCTTTGTACCATTTCTTGCAGGTGTTAACATATCATGTAAAAATACATGTAAGGTCTTTATAAAGTTTCAGTAATCACGCTATACATCGGTCGTCCAATCACTTCCCTATCATGATCGATAATATCGATCCAGAGAGTTGGTAAATCAGTCAAAATTTCACCTGATGTAGCGCTTTATGCAAGTCTAAGTTGGTACCACACCACTCATAGGTTGAAATTTACAAAGTTTGTTTAATTTAAGTACATTTGCGTGTCACGAATGCCATCAGACTCGTTTATATTCGACATGTTAGTTATCTTGTGCGTGCCTAACTGCAAAATTTTCTCCCTAAAAGCTTGGAGATATCTTGTCTTAAAATATTGGATATAACAGCAGCTCTATTTAATAGAACGTGCAAAGACCATATCACCTTGAAATAAAATAATAATTGGGCACTAAAGATACGTCTAGCGATAGGAATTGGAAATTTTGATGAGCATTCATTTCCATCTTTTTTAAAGTTTTTCATCTAAACGTAATTGCATAAGAGACTTTGTGAAGATTCAACTGCACCAATTTAAAGTTTGACTATTCAGAGTCAAACCAAAAAGGTCATGAATTTCATAGGAGCTGAAAGCGAAAAAGGTACAAATAGAGTATGTATTGAGAACGTGCTGAAGAAAGAAACTCGTGACAAAGATGAAGAGGGAAAAGGTTAAAAAAGGTCTAGAATCTTCAATTAAAATAGTTATTGTATATTGTAAACAGGTAAATGAAGGTAGAAAAAGAAACCAAGTAATTGTGGCATATTTTTAAAAATAAAATTTGACACTACGGTGTTGAAAAATCGAAAAGAGCGCAAACTTGGACTTAGTGGAAAGATTTTTGCAGGGGTTAGCTGTAATGAAAGTAATTGTGTTGGATGCTTTCTGTACGTAGGGTAGGTAAGGTCTAGCTCAGATATTTGAAGAGAAATTTCTCACGTGTGGTGTTCATCATGTTAGCCAGATAACTTGCTGCGAGGCCTTTAACAATCATCTAAGCATGAACACATATGTTAAAAATTTAGGCACAATGTCAAAACAGCCAAGCTTAAGTTTTCTCAGATGTTTTGATGCTGTAGACATCACAATAGCAGGTTAATTCAATCTTTCCAGCAAAACATGAGTGCAGCATCGCTGAAGCAGCTGCAGCCTGATGTTTTGACGTGGTGTCTGGTCGGAATGCGCATAATACTTGTCTTGCTTCTCTCGCAGATCTGTGCATGTTTGTGCGAGTGACTGTTTAGTATAATTAGGCTGTTCACGGTTACGTCACTGGTTGGCATTGGTTGGCATAGAGCATGCGAAAGAACACAAGCGTGTATGTTCGGTGTTGCGCGTGTAAACAATTGTGCAATTGCACACAGAAAGTAGACGAATTGGAATCTACTTTTCACTGTGACGACAGTGTAAGCGCGCCTTACAAACTCTTTTACCGACACGCAGTGACGTCCTTGTTTTTAAACAGTGAATGAGTCAATACATAATGGTTTTGAACCAGCGGCGTAGCCAGCGGGGGGCAGTGGGGCGGAACCCCCCCCCCCCCAGTTAAAACTCTCGCCCCCGCACTTTCCCCCCAAATGAAATTACAGACCGAGATAAAAAATATTTTAATACACGCCAAATATGTGTGCCCACAGGCTACATGATGATGTCTATTGCGATTTTGTCAGTTCTAGGAATATACATTACGACTAGAATCCGATTATGCGCAAGTTCACCAGTTCACACAGGACTCTTATCTGCCGAGTTCGTCCAACTCCAGTATATTTAACCCAAGAATGGCAACACCAAACTGAGGGTCCGAGCTCTGTCTCCCACGAGTCAAATTTATCAACTTCCATTTATAATCACCCTGACACACTGACGCGTTGACTTTGTGTGTGAAAGTCATTGACTGTTTTTGGTCTACTTTTGGGCTAAAAAAACCCAAGAAGCTCCATGAATCGATTAGAATTTCGAAGTGGGGGCTGAACATATTCCTGCTTAGAACACTCGGGAAGTGCCGTTTCCGGCCTTCTGGGAGTTTGTAAAGCCGAAAATTTGTTGTACGCTCCGTGCCAACTGATGGTGGCGCTCCGCTTAGAAACGTAAATTAACATTTTCAAAAATTAATTTTTTTTTTTTTTTGCATTAATTGAGAAATTGCAGACATGAGACCCATATTTCAAGGCTGGGTACATGCTGCTTAAAACACTCCGGAAGTGCCGTTTCCGACCATCTGAGGGGTTTGTAAAGCCAGAAATTTTCTTGTACAAAGCGAAAAGTACCTTTACCAAAAAGTTTAATAGTTTTTATACATTTGACTTAGACTCGCTAATTCACTTGACGAGGGAATGTTATACAAAATTGTAAAACACGACTCAAAACTCAGATTTGCAATGGAGTAAATTAACCACCATCCATCGAAGCTTGTGTAATTGCTTTTCTCACAGGCGTTATTTCGGTTAAGTACTTACAGTGAATTGAAAATTATGAAATGTCCCATCCGATTAATCTGTGGGCTTGGATTTCACGTGGAGGTAGCACGTGACATTTGAATTAAGAGCTTTCGGTTTTCTGTTCTATGAGTACAAATAATTGGATAGCGAATAATGCACCACAACTCCATTCCCAAGGTACATTGACCTAATCACTAATTTTAGAACATTTTGTATTTTCTGGATCCCTGAAGAAGTTTTATCATGAGAAAAGTTCTGGTAAGATGTTAAAGTGCTTACAACGATTAAGGCCAAAACCGTTCAGACCGTGTTCAATTTGTGTAATACAATTGTCAAAATTTTGAGCTGTGACAGCTTTAATAGTAGACTAGTGGTTCACGCTTGGATGATGTTCCTCTCAAACTGTCATTTTCACGGAATAAAGAGGGCGGCTTTTTGATAGCGTGAATAACACAATCGCGATTTCTCGTCACCAAGACCACAAGCCAGGCCCGTAGCCACAGTAAGGGGGCCAAGGGGGGCAACTCCCCCACCTGAAAGTTCTTTTAACTCCTAGGAAAGTATCAAGTTGCCATTGACTCAATACATTTTAACACATTTGGCCCCTCTTGTGGCTCACTGGCTTGTTTCCCTTACTGTATTGCTAATGCGGAGCATCACGCACAACGGCAGAAGATTCCACTTGATTTTTAAAGTCTTTGGTATGACTCAACCTGGAAATCAAACCCGGGCCTCCCGCTTGAGAGGCGGATGCTCTACCACTAGACCAAACACGCGGTCTCCTTGCCCCCGGAAGCCATCCCCCCCCCCAGCCATTTCTCCCCAAGGCTTCAGAACCTTACCTCGCTACGGACCTGCCACAAGTTAATTACATGGGGTTTAAGTTAACGACACAACAACACGAATATCTTATATAGTATCAGTAAGAATACAGAGATAAAAATCAACTTAAGAAAGTAAGGATGGGGTAAAATTTAATCAAAATGTTTTGGCAAATGCCAATGCCTCGAGTCAATGATGTCAGAGAGCATTCACATTGTACGGCAATGAAGTGATTAAAACAACCTGCCTATTGTAACAATATATGTGCGAACTTCCGGCTTAAAAAAGTTAGCGTAGTATGGAAATCCACCTGTTTTTGACGCTTTTGATAAACATTCGAGAGTAAACAATTTACCAATAGATTACTCGACTAACTCATCAGTGATATGACAGAACCGCGTGTTTGGTCTAGCGGCATAGCATCCGCCTCTCACGCGGGAGGCCCGGGTTCGATCCCCAGGTCAAGTCATGCCAAAGACTTCAAAAATGGAACCTACTGCCGTTGTGTGTGATGCTCCGCATAAGCAATGGAGTAAGGGAAAACAATCCAGTGCCCTTCAACGGGAAAAAAGGCAGTGGGCGCCGCTAGATTAAACCAAGAGGTTATAAGTTGAGGCGAAAAACCCCATCTAACTAACTGTAATATGACAACTAACGCCTGAGAGGGACGATTTGCCGTCTAGTTTTGCAATTCACACTGCACATCTAGATGACGAGTACATTCACAAGGAGAATTTGACCACGATCCCATAAGGAGGAAGTTATTTCATGACGGGTATGTTATCCCATGTGAACATAGAGAAAGCTGTTTGGTGACAAACATAGCTTTGTATTCATAGGCGTAGGAAAAGGGGAAGCAGCGGGGCGTCGGACTGCCCCGCACTCTGACTGGTGGGGGCGGAAACCTCGTTTCACCCCCACTTTGGATGGCATGCTGCCAAACTATACTTTTTGTTTTGTTATAGATGCCCGTGTCTTTTTCTCAAACTGTCAAATATGGACGTACGCTGGTTATGACATTAGGATCAGAAAATTAAAAAGGGGGAAAGAATTCAATAGAGTGAAATTACTCCAAATCTTGTCAAACATTTGCACCATTTTGCATCTATGGCACTTTAAATAGCCAAACTATTTCCAAAGGAAAGGGGGAGGGCCCCACCTTAAACCCCACCCCAGGACACTGATTACTAACATTCACCCCCACACACACACTTTCAAAAAGCTTCCTACGCCTAGGTGTAAATAGGCCTACCCTTTGAATCTTTGAGATGGTGTTGTTTGATTCCATTCTTCTTTGTTTTAAAAACGATGACGATCAAATGGTTTGTAAAAAGCACGTCTTAAACACCCCCTGGATTTGTGTTGCATTAAACAAAATTGGCAATGACCTTTTCGCCTTAAATTATTCATAACTGTAGGCTGTTTGGATGAGAGTGATAACAGGGAACAAATCCATTTGACGGCTATTTGAATCCAGATTTTAATTAAAGATTAAATCTACAATGTATAAACAGGAAGTCTGGCTTTAGTCTTTAGCCCACAGGTTCGAACTTTTTCAGGATTTAAAGAAGTCGCATTATAGAAACACTAGATCACCTGATTACTGTACGACACAACAACTTGACCTCGTACTTATTCTGATTTACACAACCTCGTCCAGTTTGAGATAAGAGTACGAGTAATTGAAAGAAGTACTGGAGTAGAACTCGAGTATCGAGTACGTTTCGAGTAGCTGGCTTTCCATTTTTCCGTTATCCGTCATACGTCACACGTCATCCGTCATTTGACGTACGTTAAATCCGTTTCCATGAATACGACACGATGGATGCGATTTTACTCTCTTTTATGACGTAGGGCATTAACGTACTACTACAGCCAGCACAATGAAAAGTAACAGAAAGGTGTGTGCACTTCTGTCACGCATATCTGTTGAAGAGGAGGACACTCAAGTCTCAAGAAAAAAATACCACAGATTGTGGGTTCACAGCGTACTTCAAAGCGTGGCACTGACCTGTCTCCCCCCCCCCCCCGGTCCCATTTAATCGGCTATACTGCCCCAGACAATTAGCAATCTTGATGGCATCCTTTTGTTCTTTACTTCTGACGTCATACAGACAAGAGTTTTCCTGAACTTAAGTAACCAACTTCTCTAGAAGTATAACTGTTATCTTCCTTTTGTTATCAAAAGCACGTGTGCTTTGGGAAATTCCCAGAAAACGTCATACAGTGGAATTTGACGTACGTCAATCCGCAAAATACGGATGGGGAGTGATCAAGTTAAATCGGAGACGTATGACGGATGACGGGTGACAGATGACGGACGTATGGAAATGGTACGGTACAGTCATTTTAGTATGGAGGCGAATTTTGCGGATGTCGGATGACGGATCGGATAAAAAACATATATGGAAAGTCACACACAACGCTGCTATTCAATGAACGGTCTTCACCAGAGTTACAATTATAACCGAAGGAAACTGACCTTACATAATAACCATAGGCGTAGGAGTCGGGTCGGGGCGCTGCAGCCCCCACCCAACCAACCAAATATTTCTGTGAAAATTCGGTCAATATGCTGAGAATTTTTCGGGCACCTACTGAAAGAAAAAAATTATACCCAATATGGAAGAGTAAATAACACGGCAAATGACTGTATGTAATTGTCATGCGATCATTGGGATTGTTACCTATATATATGTGCACATTAACATGTTGAAATTTTTTGGTTATGGTTTCCGGGCAAGTCATTCAAGCCCCCCCCCCCCATCAAGTTATAGCTCCTACGCCCATGATAACTATATAGTGCGTATTATGCGCAGCATTAGGTCTCGCAAGCATGGTGTAAGTTAGCAGGTTAGGACCTTCGTATATTGCTATGAAAGACACATTCGGTCCTGTTTGCAAATACTTAGTCGTTTGCAGATTTGATTTCACTGCTCAAAAAAGCCTTCGTTTTCCTTCAGTTTATTGAAAATGCTTGTGAGATATTTCATGCAAACAAAATGTGGGTACGCCAGTAGCATCACCCTCACAGGACATTTTGACTCATGTTATAGGAGGATAGTGCGACGTAATTTGGTAAGGAACGTTTTGACTGGGGAACCCTTGAAGTTAATGAACTGCGTGTTTCCGTAAATAAACTAGACCTTGGAACTAATATAATCCAAACCCTAACATAAGTCTTGATAAAAGGCCAGAATGCAGCTGGTCTCGGACAGCTTTCCAGACATGTTCCTTAATTAAGCTGGCCGCACACTACAAGACTTTCCGCGACGCAACCCAACTCGACCGCCGCGTCGCTAATGCTCGTGTATTGTGCGTGGGTTAACGAATGTGACTGGCAGTTTTTAGATTAAGTTTTAGGTTTCGTCGCTTTCAGTCGAGGAAAAAGAACATGTTCGTATTTCTCGACTGGAGTCTGCGACAGTCGTAAGTTCGGACCAATTTGACCAATTAGTTACCAGCGGTTTTGCATGAAGAGAAAAGGGGTGCCATATACCATAAAGCCAGCCCTTCGAAACTGGCAAGGAAGTCGTGTAGTGTGCATTGTCAATTGTGAGAGTGGAAGTTGCGCCAACTTTAAAGGACAAAGAACTTCTGCTTTCTAGGTAGATTCATCTGATAAAGCAACAAATTATAAACAAGTAGCAGCAAACAGCTTCATTGTACCTTGTTCCGTTCTAGAGATATGGCTATTTATTGCAATGTTTATAATTTGTTGCGTTATCATATGTACCTACTTAGAAAGCAGGATTTCTTTGTCCTTTAAGGAAGTAGGTCGTGAGAGTAGTGAGTCTGGTGACGCAAAATCGTGTAGTGTCTTGCTATAGCCTAACCACAGCTCAACCCCAAAGTAGTTTTGTGGACTAGAAGATCTTCGTTGTAGTGTATCCTTGATTTGGTGGAATCCCGGCCCTGTGGCAACTTATTCAGGAAAGGAAAATTCTTTATGACAAAAAGGGAAATTTTATGGTTTTATCCAGAAATATAATGAAAAAAGTAGCTACGTCCACCATTAGGGGCACAGTATGCCTTCGCGTTTTGTCCTTGCGCTTAAAGTTTTCAGTGTGAAGGACAGTATTTGAGCACAAATATACTGATATAATGACCAAGATGTGGAGTATTTAAAAACGAATAAAATTACGCACAGTTTAACAGTGGCTTTGTAAACCCTTGTTTGTATTCGATATACAGATACAATATTCTAAATTTTTATGAACCTAGTTTCGTACCTGGACACCTGCTACCAGAATACTTCCAGTATGTGGTACAAATTTTTTAAATGTAATTGAGAAACTAAGGAGAATTTAGGTCGTTGCTAAATCCATCTTTGCACAGTTCATTCATTGGAGTGAACAACTGAGATATGCTTTCTACATGGTTGCATATGAAAACATTTCCCCCGTTGAACTCATATGATAATACAACCTGTAATTCTCTTGTTCATGCTTTGGTGATATTTTGTTTAGACTACTTTAATGCCTTGTATTTTAACTTGCAATCATATCTCATCACTAAACTTCACAAAGTTCAAAACGCAGCTGCACGACTTGTAACGGGGTACTTCGAAATACGACCACATTTCACCTACACTATACAATTTGCATTGGCTTCCTGTCAAATAAATTACATTTAAGATTTTGATTCTTCTTTTTTAATGTATTTACCATCTTGCCCCCATCTTATCTCAGTGATTTGATCTCCGTTTTTGCTCCATCACACACGTTAAGCTCCTTTTCTCAGTTTCTTTCTAGTGCCAAAAAAGTCAAAACTTCCAATTTCGGCAGTAGAAATCAACTTTCAGTTATGTAGCTCCTTATATTTGGAATTCAGTCCTCACCAACCGACATCAGACAAACTGCAAACTTTAATTCTTGTAAGAGTAAACTTAAATCTTGTTTTTTTTGTACAGCATATCTTGATAACTTATACTACAGCTTGTTTTACATTTTGATGGTTTTGTACTTTCTTCTGCAAAGCGCATTTGAATATGTTTATAGAATTTGCGCTATATAAGTACCATTTTAATAATAATAATATGCAAAGCATATTTGAAGATTTCACTGATCATATGACAACTGCATTGATGAAGATAGTGGACAGGCTGGAGGTGACAGAGGAGAAGATGAAGGAGATGTGGATTTCTCAGGGTATCCAGGCTGATGATGACGCGCAGGTTGTTCATGTGGAAGATTTGAAGCAAGACCAATTTTTTTCATAAGAAGTATATATAGCTTAGCAGTCACTGTGAGCCAGGTGGCAGAAGTTGTAGCAAATACAAAGGTAATATTTTCGGATACACTTGGCATTCTCAAGTATGATGTACAGAATTTGCTCATGCAGCAAAATATTGTTTGATAAACGAAGTTACATAGGTACTTGGAAAGTTTGACTGCTTTTCAGGGTCAGCAAATGAGTTTCATTTAGTGTAACCTAAAATATGTTAAATCACAGGAAAGAGATTTAGGACACAGGTACGATCGTGATTTTGACAAGAACACTTATACTTACAATGACGGCGGCTCATACAAATACTCAGAAACTAGACTTGGAAGACCGTACACTCTTAAAAAGTTGGGTAAAAAATTTAACCAACTTTAAACCAACACTGGAAACATATGTATACGCTCAAAAATTGGGTAAAGTTTGCCCGACAGCTGTTGTGTAATGCATTTACCTAAAAATTTGCTACTGCGAGCCACTTTTTTTCAAAAGTTCCCTCGACTCTCTGGCGAAGAGCCAAGGGGCGAAAACCAAACAATACTCCTGACGGAGTTCTGCTCCCATAAGGAGCTACGTCCCCAAGGGACAACTCCTGAGAAGGCTTGGGGAGAGCTCCATAAAAAGAGAGGACAAATTTCTTGATTTCTCAACATTCTCATTGATTTATTTGATGATTATTCTTCTGGTAATTAAATATATACAGGTGATGTTCGATGAATTATTAGTAAAGAATCGTGCTGAAATCATACAGGAATCCCTCAGCAGGCCTGCCTTAAAAGCATAATTTGATTTAGGAGCTACGTGCTCCGAAATAACAGTCTACTACGTCGCCATGCTGTTGCTTCGGTGTCTGCAACTCGAGTCTCATGGAATACAGAACTTGCGACTAAGGGCAGGAAGTCTACTATTACGGGATAGCTTGCTGATTGGCTGAGAGTGCCATGCCATTAACAAATAACCAATCACAAAAGGGAGGGAAACCCAGACAGGCTAGGTGTCGTGTACAGTGCCTAACCTTTATGCAAACCATGTATTGCACCATACTCTGCAATCTTAGTGGTAAACAACAAAAACGGCGGATCTCATCAATTTATACTGAATTACCTTGCATACTACATGACATTACCATGTTCAACCAAACGACCCGGCCTGCGAAGTCACGTTCTAGACTGGCTGACTAGAACAGACTCCACCAGTGAGCTCCGCCGTCGATCACGGATACTCCTAATTCAATTTTCTTCATGAAATTTCAATTTTTCCTTCTTTATGTTGTATTGTACGACTGAGAAACATGATTTTCTGCAAGAATTCACCATTGTCAGCTTCAATTTATTTCAATTAGACCTGATGTGTATGTAGCTCTTGCTGATGACCTGTCTTTGAACATCACTCATATACTTGCATACTTAGGCAACAGAAGGCTTACTTACTTGTGAAGCAATGCCAAACCCTGCTTACGTAGCAGGCTGTACGGCATATTCCTTGTTCAGTCATATCCCTTCCGAAGCTGAGGAGTAGTGAGCAAACAGAGTCCGCTCCGCAGGTTACGCCAGACCCAGCCAGCAGTTTTTTTAGTTTTCATTACTCTTACATCATTAAATGCACCCCACCAGACGAATACGATGTATTTACTCGTGAGTCTCCTTCATCATCTACCATACATAGCCTATGCGGACGCACTACACAGAAATTAATCTATCTTGGTTACTTTTTATATAGTATGTACCATCAGAGTTGGCGTCAGCGGGGAGGAGACATGGTCCTCGTTTTGGAAGGCAGCTCCACCCCCGCTGGAGAAATTTCCAATTTCGTCAAGGAGACTTAATACGTTCGATAAAACATGAAATTAGTCGCCGAGACGATTTTCATGATCTTACTTTTAGGAAGGGCAAATTTTTCAATACAAATCCCAATTTTTCCAATTTCCTCAATACAGACTTGGGTTTTTCCAATTTTCTTCAAAAAAAAAATCCAGATTTTTCAAATGTTCTCCAATAAAACAAACCAATCTTGATTCCCTGTCGCGGGCGTAAGGAGTCCTTGCAATCACGAGAGTGTATGTATGTATGTATGTATGTATGTATGTATGTATGTATGTGTTTGTGGCGCTTGGCTTATAAACACGATATCTAAAGAGAGCAACGGTGAATAATTCTCATACTTGGTATATGAATTTATCATATTAAGAGGAAGACCTCTTTGGGTTTTGGTGGGGTTCAAAGGTAATATGAGGTCACCAGAGGTCATAAGCCGAAAACATTTTAAACACGATATTTCTACTTAGGTATAAACATGGATACTTTCTATATTTGATATGTAAATGCGTTGTAGAAGGAAGATGAACCCCACAGACTGACAGAGGGATTGCATCTGATGTTGAATTGTAAGTTGTGTCGGGTCGCAGTCGGATTGTAGGTTAACACTGCCGGGGCTGACATAGGTTTTTCTACTATACATCAACCACACAATGGCACACTGGCGAAGACATTAACTTTCTACAACCGTCGTCTGATTTCGCGAACGCTTCTTTGTCGGCCAATAATAAGGTTGCAGCTGGAGCGATAATAGCTGCACTCTGCCAGTGGCGTACGCAGGGGGAGCATTGGGCCATTCCCCCCTCACGGATGCCCTTTTTTTTCTTTTTAGATCCATAAAAATACGCAAACTTTGTAACACAAATTTTAATTCAAAAGGTAGCAGGTAGCATATGTGGAACCAGACTGCATGTAAGGACACGTAATTTTTCAAAAATTTTCAAAGGGGAGGGGGTGTCCCCCATGGGCCTCTCATTGATGCCATTTTTTTTCTAGTTCCTAAAAATACGTAAAATTTTTAACACAAATTTTACTCCAAAAGGTAGCATATGTGGCACCAGATTGCATGTAAGGACACGTAATTTTTCAAAAATTTTCAAAGGGGTAGGGTATACCCCTCCTGCCTCCTGTCACCCAAAGGGGTGGGGTATACCCCTCCTGCCTCCTGACACCCAAAGGGGTGGGGACACCCCTCCCCTTAGACCCCTCCCCCAGGCCGGCGATCACAAAACATACTGCATTCCCCCCACACCTTGAGAGAAATCCTGCGTACGCCACTGACTGCACACTGCTACGACTTTACTCACTTGCTGCGGGGACGCCCAACCCTGAATCCACTACTACTGATCAAACAGATTAATAATTCCGATGTGGTCACGAAGACTGTCGGATTGCAATCTGGACCGAAACTCGGGTAGAGAACAAAATATTTCACGCACTTTACCGACCACTTTTGCCACGAGACTTGTTCTCGCAGTCAGTTCTCACTTCCTGAAATCGTGAATTCGAAGCGCGTTTGTGTTGCTGTAAACACCCCTGCTACAAACACGTGAAAGTGCGTACACTTTGTATTGCGATGGTTGCGAAAAAGGCTTGCTTTCTGACTCCCTCTGTATATACAGTAACTAAAAACGTTACTGAAACATTGCCTTTAATATCCTACTTTTCAGCCCGCTTTCGGCGCGCATCCTTAATATGCGCTAATGGTCCAATTATATATAAATTGAAGACAGACAGATTGTGCTTTGGATTACAACAAAACTCCTTGCAGCCAGGGCCGTAGCTAGGGTCATATGCTTGGGGGGGGAGGTACTAAATTCCGACAGGCTGGATGTTTTTTCCAACTGAGTGGCAGCATGTAAAGCGTACTTTTTTACGCGCCCTGCATTTTTTTATACATCAGAGGGGATCCTTCCTTTGTCACTACATAAAGGTGCCGTCCTGGGGGAGGGGTCTAAGGGGAGGGGGTGTCCTCCTCCCCTTTGAGAACCTGTTATTTGCAAAGTAGCCCCCAAAAGTGGGGTCACAGGGCGATTTTGGCCATATAGTTTGTGTAT
>WURT03582293.1:0-20716 GCA_009936505.3 Holothuria glaberrima
TGACTCGACCTGGGAATCGAACCCGGGCCTCCCTCGTGAGAGGTGGATGCTCTACCACTAGACCAAACACGCGGTCCATTTGTGTTCATAAAATAAAATAAACCCACTTAATCATCATAAGTACTCCCACAAGTGTGCTTTAGAGATTGAAATATTTTCAGTCCCCAGCAATTTAATATTTATGACGGAATGTTTCCGCAAAACTTTGAAGAGGCATCTATGAACCATCCCACTATGATTAACAATCATAACCAGTTTATTCGCACTCATTGGAACCACCAAACCTACATCCCGACGGAGCGCCACAAAAATGAAACTTTTAGGGATATCAATGCATACGAAAAATTAATGTTTAATTAATAGACTCATTTCAGTGTTTACAAACAAATGACGACGCAGTTGGTCAGCAAAAGAGATGGTAAGGCGCGCTTACAATGTCGTCACAATGAAAGGTAGATTCCAATTTGTCTACTTTCTGCTCGCAATCGCGCTGGCGTTTACACGCGTAACACCTAACATACACGCATGTGCTCTTGCGTATGCTCTATGCCAACCAATGCCAACCAGTGACGTAACCGTAAACAGCCTAATATGTTTCAGCCTGATTCGGTTAAATTATTATGTACAAACTTAATGTTGACTCGGGTGATCATAACCAAGGGCACCAATTGAACGTACGGAAGGGCGGAGAGCAGGCATAAAACGAGATGTTCTCCCGTCTATTTTACCTCTTAAATCATTAAACCAACTGAATGAACCAACGATGAGCCGTCTAATGTTGGAATCAATAATATCAGTTTTCTACTTCCGTTACAAACAGCAAAATCATGTTCTCATTTTCTGTCGTAAGGGCACGGGGCTTTATGTCATTCGTCTGGAAAGTTATTGCATTATAATCTATTTCAAAGTCTTTTTTTCACCTGTCTTTGAATACATTGAGTCCAGTTTATTGTCCATGGAAGGATAAAAACTGCGTTTCATTTCATACAAGAAATGCCGTTTGAGCACAAATGAAAGCTTTATTTCTAGATTGTAAATATGGCAGAGCTTTTCCACAGACCATTACTGATGGATCATAAGAGCAACCGCATCATCTCTGCGGAGGTCCTCACCTAAATTATGTTTTGCCTAAGGTACTGCCTGGCGTAACCTTTCAAAGCCCAGTATTTATGCGCGCTTTTCGCGCAAAGCTCTGTAAATTATCTGAAATCTTTTAAAGATTGACTGCTGTAAAAATTACCACCTAGTTAGTACAGAGATATGGCAAGACCGTTTGGAGTGAAAGCATATTACAATAGTTTACAGCTCCGACTAGATGAACCCACTTCAGGTTTGTAGGCCAGTCAAAGTAGACTTGGTTTTATTTTGCACAATTTTCCATCTTTACTGACCTAGCCAAAGGTTGTAATTATAAAGGAGTAATTTTAAAAAGGAAATCAGTCACCTTGCTATTTAGTCTAGTGTCTGACAGATAACTCCATCATAACAAACGGTTCAACAAAGAAAGTGTAGATGACGCACTCCAACACACAAATTAGCTTCACACGCACCTTCATTTAATGTCGCAAGTACAGTATTTTACGTATTGTAATATGCAATGTCCCGCGGTTCGGACTTTAAGTGTATATAAGGATACCTTCCAGTGTATTCATATAAATGAGCTAATGATGTATCTTACTTACTCTGTGGGGGCATATCCTTCCCTACAGTCTTTTGGCTTGTTGTACACTTTGGGCGGTAAGCCCCCATTGTGTGAAAATTGTTTCTCGGGCCTTGCTATGATCATGTACCCTAGCTTAACACACCCTCTTTCCTTCAGCTTTGACGGCCGGTAAGGCAATAGGAAACTTGCCGAAGACAAAGAACCTCTATAGAAACATGTCAGTGTTAGTCGTTAGACTGTCTACCGAAACAAAAAACAGCCCTTCATCATGGTATTGAAGTTTAGCTCTAATTATTTAAAGGGAAATGTTGCGTTTGTTTAGCGGAAAATTTTCATATTTTTAAAACAATAAAAATAGATACAGAATGACAGATAATTCAAATTAAGGCAGTGCGGTAACTTTTATTTAAGAAATAAGGCTCTCACAGGAAAGGAACTCAGTTATTTGTTGCACAGAACTAATTTGTTCACCCAGACTTTAAAAAATTCAATTGATGCAACATCCGTTACTCTAGAAAGGCGTAATATTTTGAGGTGATAAAGCTATTGCTAGAGTTTTTTAGTGAGACTGAACGGTCATATGTATTTTCTTTGTATGCCACGTTGGTGCATTTTAAACCCAATATTCACCTTAACACATTAAGGTCACTTATCATATATAAAGAAGATACGAATTTGGCTTAATTTTTTTGTATCTGATATTGTGAATAAGAGCCTCAGACTAGGCATTCTACTTGGAGTTGAAATAATTATTTCAAGGCTTATTGATGGCAAATCCAGTCGCTGGAAATAAAGCGTTTTTATTATCCTAATAACTTACGATAGCAAAAAATGAAAGCATTCTCGCAGTTACAGGCGTAAATACCATATAATGTGAAACGTTTATCTGGTTATGTATTTCCATTTGGCTTAGAGTATGATGGTATCGCTAAGAGAATTGCCATCCCTTGAGAGGTCCTAGACCTTTTGGTATTTATTGCTCCATTTAAAGGTTGCTGACTGTTATGGCAACGAAATCGAATCACCTAGAAATAACTTTTGTATAGGTACTTGCAACTAGAATCACGTTACGGTACAATAGGTTCATACAGATTGGTGACATTTTCCTAAGTTTTACAGGGACGTTGCCCCTCCTGATTTGGAGATAATTAAAGTTTTGCCTAGTCCATAATTACATTTTAGAGGTTAAATAAGGAGATAAGCCTTGCGTTAGATCTTCCAAACTAATATCTGATCATATAGTCATAAATCTGTGAGTAATTTGAGATTGGGAACAATAGTGACTGACACAAACAGGTTATAAATACCTCAAAATACTGTTCCGCCCCGTTTTAGGCACATGAGATGGCAATAGAGAATGTCTCGACTGACATGCATCGTTATACTCCGAGCTCGACTAGTCTTTTAGAATCCCTAGGACACCAGGATTACGTTATCTAGTTTGTTGAAAAAGGCTTTCAATGGTAAAATATTAAATGCCACATAAGTCGCAATTTTCAACAAAACAGTAAACATGAGATACATTGGCAATAATAAATATGGACAGAAGAAACAAACGGCTCTAACTTTATTCTTTGTATGAACCAACCAAAGTCAAAGGCCATGTCTTAATTGTGGCGATTTTAAATGACAGGTTATCCGGTTATCAGTCCGGGAGATTTCCCCTTTTGGGGGAAATCAAAATTCTCCCAAATAGAGGAAACCTTATGCAACACATTGTATAGGCTCGCTGGTTTAACTAAGATAAATTTTTAGTAAGGACAAAGATGACACAAGTACACATGTAATGGGAACATAACTTTCCTGTATCTATGACAACCCATTAACATTCAATTCATCACTTAGAACGACAAATTTTGCAAGGGGGGGGGGTTCCAAAACCCATCCACCACTTACAACATACACCAAGACTGGGTGGGATTGTAAATAAAATAGGCAATGAGGCGTTGTCCATGGTCAACTTTTCTTCAGATCAGTTTTCTCGAAAGGAGAAATCTTCTGAACTGGTTATCAAAAAGCGTACGTTTGAAATGGCGATCAGATAATTAAAATAATCTTAAAACAATTCAGTCAAATGTGAACTCAATATGGATGAGTTGCGCATCGGTTCGATATCTGATCTTTATTTTATCGAATCTGCAAAACTTTCTTTGTAAGAGGGCGAGCGGAAAGTTACGAATACTCATTTATAACGCAGTCTGAGTGGTTTGGATAGATGATAATATTGCATGCCTTGCTTGATTCATTGGAGCTAACGCTGGATCTGGTTGTGAGCGACCAAGGCATTATATTGTCGTATTGAGTGTGAGTGCACATTAAAGTCGATATACATGTATTGTGTAATAGAGATATCATCATGCATAATAGATTTCAAAAGAGATGGTCACTAAGAATTGATATAAAATTGTAGTTTAGTTATTCATCTTATTTGGTTTTACTATCATCGTGACAACATACAAACGTGGATTGAGAACTTCTGAGTACCATTATGACAATTACATGCACTGTGGCTATGGTCGTTAAACTCAGAATTATGCCGTTTCCCAGTGAACCGGGAACTAAGGTTGAAACTGGGTGTTACATGGGTGACCAAAGTAACTATCCTTGAAGTCACTCAGGAGAGCAAAGATTAATGAGACAGTGATTCACCTTTGAGTCTACAGCTACCACCAAACGGTTAGGAGAAAGCAATGACCAAGGAGAAAATTTCCGTGAGAACCAGCTGAAGCTAGTTGAAATTAGTTACCACTTTCCAGTTGCTTACCTGGAATTTTCTCCTGGAGAGCTACCCTTCAACAAATGAGTGCCACGCTAAGTTTGCTCTCATACGTTGGTTCTCGGAAAGATAAATTCCAAGGAACAGGATTGAAAGGACGAGAGTTGCAAGGGGGGGGGGACTGACACCATTTAACCCTGTGAAGGTATTCACTATAATGACAAAATAACAAAAGGGAAAGGATACACCTTCACAAGGTTTCCTGCAGACATCAAAACCTGCCTATAGTCAAAACGCATGCAGCGAAACCAGCGAAACTTTACCTGGGTGGATATGTTTGCTGGGTTGGAACGCTAATTAAATCCTTTACTGACACTAAAGATTCTTCACTGACTCTCGGAAGCCTTATCAATTTTATGTCTTTTTAAAAGCCTATAAAGTTATCATATCTAATCAAATCAGTTGTCTTTCATTATAGTCTCAATGTCATTATATAGCCCTATGAGCTATGTCACATCGAGTTACGATCAACTATGTAACTATACTTTATGGCTACTATTCATTCGACACTTGTACAAGCAAGACATGAAAGAATGCAATCTACATTGCCACAAAGTTGTTACGAAGCACGGAAGCGATTTAGGAAGACTCTGTGAATAGTCATGACAAAGACTCCGAAAACATGATTAATTCATTATCTCCCCCTCGATATTCTACGAAAAGCCTCGCCACCCGGACTCTGGATCGGTGTCCCACTGATAAATAGGTAGGAGGAGTGTAAGCCAATTAGGCTAACATGAAGAAATGAGGTTCCCTAAGGTAGCCCAAGTTTCTTCTTTCAAAGGATATAATTATAAGCTGTTTCAAGGGACAAAACACATTCAAACAATTTTAGCAGTCTGCTTGACGTTATAAAAATCCTTGTTTTTGACAGGTAATCACAATATCATATAAAATTACACTATACAAACACATGAATTTGTTTCGATATGTACTTAAATATGAGATCCTTGATAAGTTCGTTTTAAGCTCCCATAATCCAGTTTGGTATAAGGGTTAGCACAATTAACAAAAATCTGATAATTGCAATCGTTCATCCTAAACTAAAATAATTTAATTAATTAAGCTACTCTTCCTAATACATTGGACAAAGGGCCACAGGTTAAAGTGATAAATGCAATTTACAAACCAGACTGAAGCTGCTGACATTATCTGGAAAAAAATTGCAAGTGTGATTTCAAATTGCTCAAAGCTTTATTGTTCTATATTAGTACACTTGCAAATTACCTAAATATAAGAGATGTCCATTTTATATGTTGTCTGTCATGTAATATCAGATTGTGTCCATATAAAATTTCCATCTGCTTGCATATCGCCTCAAAACCATTCTGTCATACCACTTTCCATGCACCAAACCATTATGAAATATCATAATCCTAAGAGCAAAAATAATGGTTTTTGATGAAACTGTACCGGTTTCCGTCAAAGAGAGACGTTCAATGTTCAGTGACACAAAAAGCAACAATAAAATGAAAAATAATGAACAAATCATTAAAGTTTGCATCATATAATTGCTTAGAGTGCTTGAAAGATGCAAGAGATTGAATTACCTTTACGTGTTTAGCTACGTAGGTTACTCTACATTAAGGAGAGGCGGGAACGAAAGTCTAAATATAAATGAGAATAGGTTTTAAAAAAAAATTAATACGAAACAAACTATTTCTGTAATAAGGGCTATAAGTTTTAATTGTAGTATTTCTAATAGGTAAGTACTCTCATTCAAATGTCTAGTTAGGATCAGTCCAAATTTAACTGTGATTTGTTCATTTCTCAAAGAGACTTAGTTTTCGTATGACATCGTTAGTTTGGTTTCCTTGGGGTGTATGCGTCGACTGTATGCGCATACTTGGAATCTCGTGAATTTCAATACGTCTTAGCAGTATTGCTCGAGGTAAAATAAATGTTTTTCTTATAAGAACAAGACTAGTGAAAGATAATTAAGCACGAATGACGCAAACCCCTTGCGCTGAATCGTCAACATAAGGGTAAGGTTAGTATACCTGAGTAACCTTTGCATATGTTGTCATTGTCACCTAAAGTTCCCCCTGAAGGCTTTTCGCTTTTTCTAACGTTTAATGTTAACTATGTACTTCAGAATGAAAGCAGATATGACACGGCAATGCAAAAAAAAAACTTACAATTTCTTTCTTAGCAGGTGGCTGCTTTTATTATCGCCATCTTACAACAAGTCAAGCAGGCATCCTGACTTTCGTTACACGCTAGTTAGCAAAGTTAAATTTTGGAGAAATGATGTTGAGTGAATCATAGTAAATATTGTCAATCCTTCAAAAATTGAAGACAGTCCGATGCATAAGTGCGTGATTACTAGGACCTTCTTGAATATTTCGAGAGAACTTTACGAGGAACAGAACTGTAAAAAACGGATCCCGTTTGATTATGTAGTCGTGTTACCTTAGAATGTTCAAGAGACTGCAGGTTAGCCATCTTATTCTCTACACCATTAGTATGTGTATTTGGATTAAATCAACAACGATACTGAGGATATGGTGAAGAATATATTATATGCCAAGACTATGGCAGCTCATTTGCGTCTGAACCATTGGAACAATTTGAAATTCCGACAGTTCCCTGGCAGGTATTGGGTTCTGATTTATTCTATCTTGATGGTGCAGAGAACCTTTTGGTCACAGATTATTACTCAAAAGTTTTCCTAGTCAAGAATGTTCCTATAGGGATCAATCAAGTGGCAACACTATTAAAAGGATGTTAAAGCAGATGTTTTTAGCGCATGCAATGAAAAAATAAAATTTACAAATAATTGGAGTCAGTAGGCAAGCAGCTCCTCCAAACGCTTCAGTGAGGAATGGTCATGTTGTCATGCAAAGTCGAGTCTGAAATATTCAAAGTTGAATAAAAACATAGAACACCAGGTACAGGGTGTCAAGAATTGTATTTGCAAAGTCAGACAGTTACTAAGAGGCTCCTGTTGAAGAAAAGTTGCCACCACCTGCTGAGTTGTTAACTAGTTGTAGATATAAAACAAATGTTCCTATTGAAGTTGAAAATAGATCCCATTACAGAAACGAGGTGAAAAAAGCGTGAAGGAAAGGCAAAACAAACGAAACTATTATCACAACATAGTGCGAAGGGTCTCAATTCCCCATCCCAAGAAGAGAATGTCTTTCTTCAAAGTCGAGATACTGAAAAATGGTCTCCGGGTAAAATAGTTAATTAGAGACCAGAGTTAAGGTCCCATGACTTCAATGGGGGAGGGGGATACTGGGGAATACTTAGGAGAAATCGATGGCATATAAAATAAGGAAAGAGAAGTATGTCATTTGTGGATCAACAAACACAGGATGGTAATGATAGGTCAGATACACAGACAGTGTGGATTGAGAATTCAAGCACACAAGGAGTAGTGTCTGTAAGAGATGCGTATTATTGTGCCAGGGCAGGTCATACAGTAATTGTATGAAAAGTTCTAGATGTATAATCAGTAAAAATATAGTTTGTTTGCTTGATGAGTGTGCGTTAACTTGTGAATAGTATGTATCTTCCCTTAGCGATCAGGGGGATGCAACGTAATGTTTATTAAAATGTTGGTCATATAATGATGTGTATTTGCCAGTGGTTCATACATTCTTGTAGTTATGCGTATTGCATACAATTACGTTAATGTGTGGACCAACTTATTTAAGCATTACACGTGGTGCAGCGTCAGCTCTCAATTCTGCATGTTGTCAACAAAGAGGCAACCTTTTACATTCCTTTAATTTCAAAAGTACCGTATCCAGAACGTGTAATATATCTTTATCCCATTTTTTAACTCGTCGCGTTCTATCTCATTACAGAAACATGTCGAATCACTTATTTATTGCTTATCATTCCATAGTAACAGTGTGTGAGACAGGAACTTTTATAATTAAAATATGTGAAAATTATGGAATTCTATAAACATTTATGCTTAAGTCTACACTTTCATCTTTCAACTGTAAAACGTCATGTTAGTCTGTGCTTTTATTGGCAAACATCTTACATTCTAAGTGTCTCCGTCGAGTTTTCATATTGAAGGCTTACTTTAAAAATTTTATGGTAGAGCAAGGAGCATGGTTATTCGAAAAATATCTTATTTTGTTGTTTTAATGTAGAAATCTTGTTACTGCTTTCGATATTTGTCCTTATGAGGTAAACTTACATTGTGGTACCATAATCTGTTTTGTTTCGATCCTCTGTTTAAGCCACGAGCATTAACTTAACGAGGCCAAAATTTTCTAAGTTGACGATAAAATGGCTAAGATGTCAAATTGAATCCAATTTACATTCTGGCATGTGGCCCTCCACATTAAATAATTCACTAAACTTCACAACCACGGGCACCTTTTTGCTAAAGATGATGGATATTGTTCCATCAGCCAGTTCCTTTATTTCAACAGCGGAAGGTGATGAGTGTGGTATGCATCATGTTGCTATTGAACATTTTGTAAGACATACATTAAATATGTTGAATATGCTACATCTGTAAACACGTTTTACATTCATAGGGTAAAATATCCGGGTGATCAATCAAACCCGTATGTCCTATTGTTGTCAAATCTTGATGTTGAGATCATCAGATGGCATTTTTTTGTAATGTCATTTATTCGTTTTTCGTAGACTGAAGTTAACTACAAAAACCCCTTTGGGCTAATCATAAAAGGCAGAACCCTTAAAATTTGGAGTGAAGTACTGTGGGAGAAGTCCCAAAGGAACTAACTGTAAGTGAAGAGGACACTGAAAGCAGTATTTAGCCTAAGACTACGGAGACCACCCAATTCACAAATGGACTGGAGACAGTCAATTCAGGCCCTTGGCCAGATAAGCTGCAGATAGGGGGAAGTCTCCAGGAGAAAAGTTTTCAGGGGGACACATACATACAAAAATGCATTAAGGCAATGGTAATTTTTTATCTTCGCCCCAACCCCCCCCCCCCCGTGTTCAGCTTTCCTTCCACTGATGAAAAGATACGTTATATTTAAAGGCAACTGATAGCCACATTTTTCGTGGGAGCCGTACCAAAAGTTTCACAGTCTTATACAAATATATCAAAAGAAGTAAAATGGACTTATTGAACTACTGTGTGAAACACATCTTGATGTTCTGTACGTGGTGAGTCTTGTCGTTAGCGCTGTGATAACTGGAATCATAATCACCGAAGCTGCTGCCTACAAAACTAACGACCAGTCACCATTAGAAAAGTCTGAGACAATCTTTTTATTTCCCTAACTGCAAAATACAGGTCAGAATAAGTTGCCAAGCTTCTCGTAAAAATTAGTAGACTTAAAAGCGTTCATTTTCTTTATTAAGTGTTTGTAACCCCCTACAGTTACATGAACGGATGGACCAAGTCAGCAATTACATATACTATGTTCAGGTAACATGTTTACTGTCATACTTTGTTGTTGTGATGTTTGTTATATTTTCTTAAGCTTTCTTTCCTCATACATTGTATATTTCTTGTCTTGTTTTTTCTTTTTTTTTTTTTTGAAAAATACACATCACAATCGTTTTAAAATGAAGTAATTGTGAACTGTTTTTACTAGAATTGTAACAGTTTTTTGAAACATGAAAATCATACAATAAAGATTCATTGCATCAGGCCTGGACAAAGGAATTTTCGAGGAGGTGGGGCACAACATTGCTTAAAAATTCATACCATCAAAGCGCAAAATGCTTTTGAAGTAAGGTGTACACTCACAAAGAGAGAGGAAATCCCTGATCGTATACGTTTTACACCTTGACACTGATAGTGGGAATATTACATTCCTTACAATTGTGATTCCGGGAATTAAAAGGGCGATTTCTCAAAAGAGTAGCCACAGGCCTAAAGGGAGAAATAAGAGCATGGATGAAGTTTTGGTCAAAAGATTTGGCATTTCAAGGGACTTAGATTGCGGTAAATTGCATTCTCAACCAGTAATTCTCCTTTTACCACGACTAGGGCCAGTATAGTAAAAATTTGTTCATCCAAAGTTTCCAAACTTTCTACTTGGTACTAAATCGTACTCTGAAATTCAAGTTTGCCACTACAGTTCTTCACCTACCATGCCAGAGTTGCAATTAAGGGAGGAAGGTTGTCATTCAAAATGCTATAGATTTCAAGATATAGCATTTGATACACCCTGATAAAGTTACCACTACTGGTAAAATCCTTTTAACGTGCCCGAGCGCCATGGTGGTAGAATATTTGGTTTCCTAATCGTCCTGAGGAAATCGCACTCTAAAACAACATATTAGTCGTAAAACGTTGGGCTGTTGCTGTCACCTTTAGGGGCCAGTATGACGACGAATTGGCATACCAAAGTCACTTCTGATTCCAAAACATTGCACTCTTCAAGTTAACTTTGCTAGTCTGAACGATTGTCCTCCCCCCGTATCCTAACGTTTGCATTCATCGATCTGAAAAATTAGGATTACTGCTGGACAATTCAGCTGTTTTTCACATATGGTGTCGTTCAGTTGGGTCTTCAAGCTGATCACTGCCTTGTAAGTGATGATGGTTTATAGAAAATGATTTTATTCAGAGGGCAAAACCTCACCTGATTCCGCATATTATGCATAAGCACGTTTGGGAAAAACTTGTAATATTTGTTATCTCTTCCTTGTCGACCTGTCTTACATTTATTCTTTTCTTGGTCAATCTTTTCATACGTTCGGAGGGATCCTAGGGTTCTCCTTAATTTGCACCTCACAGTATTTTATTCCTTCATATCAATTTTTACATGTTGACATTCAGAACAATTACTGAAGAGGCTTTGAAGACAGTAAACACCTGCCAACACGGTGCAAGAAATAGAGCCTAATAACACAGTCTCTTAATAGCAACCACGTTATCAATACCTAGACGTTTGTAGGAGATACTACCAACTAAATGAACTCAACGTTGACACTTTTGTTCCTTGTAACAACATACAGTCGCAGTGTAAGACTGGGGTAAGAAAGGTCATCTTCAGAAAGTAAGAAGTGGTAATCCTAGGACTTACAGCTTTCATTTTCTTTCACGGATTGTGATATGTCTTTTCGTTCAGTAATCACAAACTGCTCAATTTTCTTACACTGTACTCGAAACTGGATAAAATCTGAGTATCCAACACAAGTATCATATTCTGTCTAATGCATCAATTGATGCAAATTTGGCGTCGGAAAACCTCTTGTTTTAAGGAAGAGATGCTTTTTTGCAGACACCGTAATGTCGCACCAAGTGAATACATATTTTGGTTTGTATTTTGTCATTCACATGTTTATTTATGTGTCGAGGTATGAGATTATGACTTTCTTATCCCTCCTGATCAATTCAGCTTGAAATGACTTATTCGAAAGAAAAGTGAATTTGCCGAGTGCACCACTTTTTGTTATAGAAACTTTCTTTCAAAAATACTTGAATGGGTCGAACAGAGTTCTTCAAATTCAATTCAGATTCAATCAATGCTTTCATAGTTGGCGCCAAATTACACGATGCTGTGTCCTCAGACATAAAGAAAATCTTTTGGATTTACTTGCGACAAGGAAATGGACAATAATTCGAATGAAATAATTCTGAGGTTTTCCTTCTTTTCTACTTTTCGGCCAATTTTTCACATGAGGAACGTTTGAGGGCTTACACTAAAATGAGGAAGAGGGATATATTATATAGGAATTGTTTAAATTGACCTTCGTGTCTGCTCTTGGAGGAGAGGCAGAACACGTAAAGTATTAAGGAAAAGCTGGTAGCATGACCGTTTTGGATCACTACTATACTTCTCCTTTTTGTTATTGAGCTCTCTTCTGTATTAAGAAGTTTCGTGACAGTCCTCGTACGGTGTTATTCGTCAGTTTCTGTGTGTGTAAATATATACATATATATATATATATATTCATGTTTTAGTCATTTAATCTCAAGCCAATATTGCTATTATGGATCTCTTTCTAGATGCAGCCATTCACTCTTTTAGCACTGTAGATCGTAGTTCAATATTTCCTTCAAAGTTAATATATACTTATAACACAAACCCACCCCATATATATATATATAAAATGTGTATAAAATGAGAAAATCGACGTATGCTCCATGAAACAGAAAAACGATAAGTATATATATATATATATATATTAGCCTGGGAGAGATGTAAAGTAGTGTTACATGTGGTGCCATAGGCGTAGGAAGCTGTTTGAGAATGGGGGCTGAACCTTATTTCGGAACGCCGGCCTGGGGAGGGGTCTAAGGAGAGGGGTGTCCCCTCCCCTTTGGAAAATTTTTGGATAGTTGCGGGTCCTTAGATGTTATTTGGTGCATCATTTTGGACAAATTTTAAGGTAAATGACGGCAAAATTTTGACATTTCTTACAGAATAGACAAATAAGGGTTTCCCTCGGAAAATATTTGGATTATTGAGGAACCTTAGGTGTAATTTGGTGTATCATTTTGGACAAATTTGAAGGTTAATTACTGCAAATTTTTGACATTCCCAGCAGAAGAGACAAATGAGGGTTCCCTTTGGAAAATTTTTGGATATTTGTCTGTTCTAATATGCAATTTAGTGCATCATTTTGGACCAATTTTAAGGTAGCTTACTCCACATATTTGACATTTCTTACAGAAGATACAAATAAGGGGTTTTCGTCCTTGGACAGTGGGGTCTGAAGCATACTTCCACCCCCACAAATTTCTCTGGGGGCTTCCCAGACTACACCCTTGTGTGGTGCTAAATTTGACTTGAATAATTCAAATGTCACCAAAAACAGTGAAAGCAATATTTTTTGTACGGGCGGCCAAGTTTTTTGTGCTGGCGGCAACATTAAGACCGGGAGCTGTCGCACGCTCTTCAGATTTTGTCCGGCAGCAAAACGGCTATTAGAGAACACTGCTTGGGTAATCTGTATGATATCCCAATTAAGTACAAAGTGATTTTAGCCTAAGTGATAATATGAAGCCGTTGTCTTCAAATATTGAAGAAACGTTTGGGGCGAAACTGCATATTCTTGAAAATGGCAGGAAATCCCCACTTCTACATGTCTAAGACAACCCGGAGATGAAGAAAAAAGTCTAGCCTTAATCAAAGGACTTGTAAAAGTTACCAGCACATTTATCATTGGACGATAAGGATACGTATATGGCAGAAAAAGATTATTTGTGATCACGAAGATGAAAATAGTTTTGAAAAGGTTCTTCATAGGTTTTTAGATTATCTTCAGACCCCGAGTACGTTTACCGAACATGTATGCACAGCCGGTGACTGTCACGGCCTCCTCGCAGCTAAGATTAGAAACCCTTCGAGATTTCCCATGTGACGGGCTGTAATTTTCTCGATAGGATTATAGTAATGTAACATCTAGAATCTCTTGCTATCAGATCCATCTATAAACGGTATACGTTTATCTGTGGGAAACTGGGTCTTGATATCTTCGTAAAGGCCAACTATCCGTGCATGGCATTTTGTTGTGGTATGGTGTAATTTGTCTACACCATCAAATTATTACTAGACTTGCCGCGACTTTGCCGAATCTCCGTTAAAAGTCTTCATCTAATTTTGCTTGCGAATGCCATTGTAGCTTCTTTAAAAGTCAAAGTACTGATAAAAATACTCAGATGGTTCCTTAGGAACCGTCCGTTAGGACGGGTTTATTTACAACACTTGGGAATGGCGCTGTTGCTTACATTCTGGCTTTAAATGCGATGTATTAAACCAAAAAACTGGGTACACATGAATGGAGATATGCCTCAGAAATAAAACCAAAGCAGAAGCCTTAGTCACGAGATTATGTAAGACTAAAGTTAAGCAAAAGCACATCATTCAGTTGGGACATACAGTGGTACTTCAAGGTGATATAAATATAATTGTGACTAAAAAGGAACTATCCGACTATCTGACTCTTTCATGGAGGGGTTTAATGTCTTAAAGGCTTAAAGTTGAGCAGAATTCCAGTCTACTACCAGCTAGTAATGACAAATTTCAACAAAGTGAATGTATGACGTTCAATTTACTCGGACAAACTGTTTAAGCCCAATATATACTCAACAAATATAGCAGCTTCTACCGCTTTATACGAGACGGTTGCTACATGTTAGCACAGTTAGTAGAATTGAAATAGGTCCGAGGGAGCATTTTGTGAGCAGTTTTAAGCTTTGGTCTGATGAGAAACAACCATCAGGACTAAACAAAAGTTGTCCTGAAATCGATGACCACGATTGCTGTGAGCCATTGTATTCATCCTATGGAAAGGCACTACCAGGTAAAACTTCCATGACTTACCTGTCAATTCATCAATTTACCATCATCATCAATATTAGGTCTTGCGTATGGCACATAGAACGCTGCAACTCAAGAACTCCGGTGGTGGGCTATAAAACTTCCTTGCATATAACATTTCGTGCTGTCTAGTAGAAGGCAATGAGTGCTTAACCAGTAACACACTTAGATAGATAGATTCTCACTGCCAATTTTCCACTCTCAGGAAATTTTAACATCAGTCGTTTGAACTAGCCTCCAGTTTATTGGAGGTAAAGTAGGTTAAATATCAGGATTACGACTTCTTACTGCCCGAATGCAGGACACTTAACAACCGAAGAACGTTGTAATTCAGTCATCGCGAACCTTTACAGCTATGATGGTGGCATGACAATGTTGATTATGATATTTAGACGGAGGCCGAAAGAAGGAAACCGTTTACTCAATAGCGTTGAAGTTTATTTCTGTGCGCAGGTTTCAGCTTGCAACACATTTCATTCACCTAGGCTTGTAATTTACAGTTATGCTTATTTTCATACAGTCAGAGTCCACTAGAATGTAGTGCCATCATAAGTATGAACTTATAATGTACAAAACAATGTCTGCCGTATAGAAACCTAATCATACCATCAGTGTTTTAGCCAGCCCCTATTTGTGCGACATGTCGCATAAACGGCAGTATAAATTTTGACAGAATCAGCCTTACCGGAAAAATTTTGCCAGCTGCCAGCATATCATATTTGTCTGCTTTAATTGCGTCAGGACTTTCTTATTCTCATGCCTTCATTTTAACCTTTGAGCCCCACTACCCTACTTTCATCGCAAAGTTCAGAAAGTAGACTGATTCCGTCCATAACGTCAACGGCGCAATATTTTTATGTAGTAAAATATTTGTCAACAAGACTTTTTGGTTCCTCATTAGGGCAAAAATACACTCATATATTGCATCATTTGCGTTCTAGGCACCTTTCAATTTCCAAAAAATGTTCACACCCCTTCCCGTAGATCCCTCTCCCAGGCCACAGATCAGTAAATGTCCCAGCTAAAACACTGCATACCATACAGCCTGACAGTCCGCAATAGAATACTGCAAAAATCATTAGAGAATTGCAGATACAGTGGGTACAAACTAAATGTAATCGTTTAAACCATGGAGCCATTAAGAAAAGGGATAACTCCATTTTCAAGGGAATGCCTCCCCAAACGTTTGTGAAATTCTTTTTCGAGTTTCTCAGCCACGCTAATCTTTCTCTCAAGTAAAATAATTATATGCTGTCTATTTATTTGACCTTTATGTGTCCAATTCAAACAGGGCAATTAGGCCGACATGTTTTCAAGTTTTCATTTATACTTGTGATATTATTGAACTCCTGTGCAATCTGCCTGGAGCAACGAAAATTGATGTCAGCACTGCTTGTGAAGCACCGGTATTTCGCGCTGTTCATGGTCTTGTCAGCCTAAAATTGCACTTAAGTTCATTTATTGAAATATTGATTATAAACTCAAGGTGATCTAGCTCCCAGAATCTCAGAGGTGTGTTATTAAGCTGACATTTGTGAATTGCAATAAATGAATAACCTCCCCACCACCTGCCAAATTATTTTGTTCAACAGTTTGGAATGTTTCCTACGGATGTGGGTGTATCCCTTTACCAATTAGTGAAAAGCGCAAAATTCAAGCAGTTGAGATAGAAAGATTTTCCCATTGAAATCAACCTTTTGTGGATGACATAACTGTTTTGTATTTCAACTTACCTCAGATACGCAAACCTGAAAGGTGTGCTAAAATAGCCAACGTCATGTGGAAGATTGATCAGTTGCTGGCCGGAATAATAATGAGATAGTTGCTATGAGATTTTGAATCCACTGTTGCTGAAGTAGTCAACTTTTTGTAACTGTTTGTAGTATCTATATAACGAAATATTTGGTAAATATTACATTACGTTCATTTGCATTGGACTTAGCCTATCAACTTTGATAAGTGAGAGAAAACCATTTGCCTTAATCTACTCTTTGACAAGGATGCTATCAATAGTCACACATGGGTATTTCGCCGGATAAAGGCTTGACGCTGCCAACCTTCAAAAACTTGCACTTACTTTCATCCAGGGAAACTTGACTCTACATGTTCAAGTAGCAATATGTCGTTTCAAGCGTCTTATTGCATTCTAAACTACAAAAATGTTCATGTTTAGCAATATTTGGTTGCAAGGATTTAGTGATTGTCGATTTGACTGATGGATGGTATTGTATATGATGTATATACATTACAAGAGAAACTTGTCATGTAGATGGAGCGGAACCGTATCCAATGATAAGGTCAGGTCCATTAGATGGAAAGTATCTTTGTAAGAAAAAGTTATCTATCATCCCAGAAACCAAACATTCACTTGCCAAGGTCCAGTTTGTGACACGTCGAAAGATTCGGCCATACATAGTGTCAGGTTTTGGGGCAAAGGTGGTGACGTGTATTTCAGCCAAATTTTTCCGTGCGTAGATAAAAGCGGTAATAAATTCAACGATCCTTTCAGTGACTTTCAGTCAACCTGCGAAACAGTCCACTGTTTAGCGCATACCTTAAGCCTAGATTTGAAAACAAAATCTATGGAAACACGGGAAAGTCTGCCATGCAGGTTTCCTACTGCCAAATGTCTTTCCTCCCTATGACGTAGCCTACCCCAGAATGGGAAAACACCACACCACAGGGCTGTATACTCATCCAGGTATTGGTTATAACCTTATTGATACTAACAAAAGGTTTTTGCAAGGATGAAGACCATTTAAGAACTTGCGTCTTTCTAGACTTGCCCCAAGTCTCTCCGTTATTCTATCTTCCAGCTTTCCTTTTATTGACACCATCACACTGTACCGCTTTACAACAATCTCGGCCCTACTTCTTACTGTCCCTTGCTGCAGCTACCACGCACTAGCGTTATAACACTTGTCTCCAAAGGTTCTTGTGATCCCACACACACGAACTGTAGCGTATTGTTGCTGGAGCGGACTGTTCAATCGAACGGCTTGTCGTGAGAGGTTTGTATCCTTTGGGTCTGTTGACGTCATTTTAAACTTGTTTCATGTTTTATTCATCCAAAATTAAGGAAAAATACATTTGAATATAATGACTATTATCACCCAATCAGCTTGGGTATTGTATGACATTTGCTGAATATTCATTAAGATAAATACACATATGTTGCTATGAACGTGGTAGTTAACGTTGAGCGTTGAGTTGTTTACAAATTGAGAACTTTTCATTGGCTACAGAAACTGCTGAATATTCGTATTGGAATACCACTGGCCGAAATGTGACGTCACCAAGGGGAGCTCCTAAAATGGAGAATCTCCTGAACTGGGAGACAGGCTATAGAACAAAAAGTTAGTTCTTGGTTGAGTAGAGATGAACTGCTTGCATACAGGTAAAATGAGTAGGCCGTATTTCCATTTTAACCATGAGAATCTTTTTCTTTTTGATTACGCTGAAGACTTATATCCTGCATACTCAGAAAAGTCTCATCTACAGTTGCAAAAAAAATGTTTGAATTAAGGATAGATAGGATAAAGGACAAGCTATTTAGTTTATTATTCAAGTTTATAATGATTCGTGCTTAAGGTAGCGATTAATTGCATTGGTAATTTTAAAATGGAAGTATTCGTTCATCTTTGATCATAAAAGATTTAGGATTTTTGCTCTTTCCTACATCAAGTTAATATGACCTAGATCATTCTTTTAATAGTCTATGTTCTTGATCAAAATGTTCCAGCAGTAACAGTTATATCATTTATTATCTGGGTTAAATTTGAAATAAATAAGTATTCGATTGACGCCTTCCGGCTAATTTGGAACATGTGCAAATGAAAGCCTCGATCTCTTTGACAACTCATTAACTGTTAGCTCTCATGTGGACAATGACAACAACCACTGCTAAGCAATACTCACGTCAAGGTAGTTTGAATATAAACTAAGTGTGATACAAACGGGAGAAGAACTGACAAGCCGGGTTAACAATTCTATGACATTTACCATAACTACGAATTTACCAGTTCTACCTACTTCAGTCATTGTCTGCAAGCATTAATATGATAAAAACTGTTTCCATTAAAGAAAAGCAAACGGTTCGTGTGTTTTTCTTTTACTGAAGTAGAAATAATTCTTTTTAAATACCATACCTTTTTAAAGTCTTCTACAGAATATTTAATGACTTTCGTTTGATTAGCAAGCAAGGTTCATTATTTTTATTTTGTCCTGAATGAAATATTTATTACAAATATGAAGGAAGTAGCACTCATGCTAACTCTAGGCTTGTAGCATACAGGATTAGGGAGATTCAGTTAATATGCAATGTTGTTGCTTAGTAGTAACTGCGTGGTAAAACTTCTAATGAAAATATGAAAATGCAAATATTCCTTTACAATTAAAACCATCCTTATGAAAGAGTGGGTAATTCCTCTCCCTAGCAAGCATTAATATGATAAAACTTGCTTCGTTTAAAGAGAAGCAAACGTATACCGTGTTTTTTCTCTCATGTAGAAATAATTGCTTTGGAATACCATAACTTTTTAAAGTCTCCTAAAGAATATTCTTTCGTTTTGATCGAAACCTTTATCATCACCCACGTCAATCCCTGTGTGGGTTTGTAAATAAAGTTTTGAAGTTTTGGTTGCATTCTTGTCATACATGATTAAAAATAGAGCGAAGATTTAATGTACACATCGACAGCATGATGTTGTCAACCTTCTTTTCATGCGGTTGTGTTTACGGCATCTTCCCTCCAATCCATGAAACGCCTATTACGGTCCTTTGGTGTGACTAATCTGTAACCAAACAAAACACTAATGTAAATTGTACTTACAAAGATTCAACTGAAGTTATTACCATCAACATCAGGACAATTGCATAGTTATACGACTTAACGATTTGTTGCTTCTCTAGGCTGCATATTGTTAATGGTACTCAAAAACGCTTTAGCCCCCCCCCCCCATTTTCTTTGAAACTTTGATTAAAAGTCAAACTGTACCATTTGTTGTTATCTTTATTACAACATAATATTTGATCGAGACAATATTGTTTGATTGGCACGAGTACGGTACCGATGACTTTAATATAACAACACGATATTTTAAGAGTTTTTGTTCCTGTGCGGGGGGAACATCCGTTGTAACTTTAGATATATTCACTGTTCGGATGCTGGGTTTATATTCACAGCTGGACTTATTCAATGTGATTCAAATATAAGATGAGTAAGTACATAAAACGTTGGTAAATAACAATATGTCTTTGGTCACTAAATGTAACAGGCTAATCAAACTAAGCAAACGTTTACAATTATGTTATGCATTAGATGCATAACCGAGTTTCAAGCTCAAGGGAAAGTTCTTTTGGGTGTCAACCCCTTTACACCGTACAGGCAAATTTGAAGTATACTCTTATATTTCGAGATCTTCTCAAAAAACAGTGGTGTAAAAACCAACAAGATTGGAAATCGCCACCATGACACCAAGATGAAATAAGAGAGCAAGCTGAACAAGGGATGAACTGACCAAACTTAGATTGAGAACACATAATAATGTGTCCCATACTTTCAACAGTTTAGATAAAGGATAGGATGTGAAGTCTAGAAAAACATGATTCGTCGAATCAAATCATTCATTCATTCATTCATTCGTTCGTTCGTTCTTTGTTCGTTCGTTCTTTCGCTCGTTCATTTATTCATTGCGTCCGTAATGATATCCACTGTATAAAAAATACAAAAACGGACAGGGCACTAGAAAGACAATTGTTGAACAAGCTAGTGCCCAGATAAAGAGACTTCATTGATGTGTTTTTGCACTGTTTATTAGGACTGCAACCATCAAAAATGGTCGGGTTAAATTTGAATTTAATCTAGTTCAAAACCGTGGACTTAGATCAAATCGACCACAAAACCATGAGCTTTCATGACCGCTTCCCCTATGTTGCTACATATGTGCTAGAGTGACTTTAGTTTCTTCGATACTGTAAAGAAGTCTCTTTGTCTATTTGACATTTAGCACCCCCTCTAATTTGGTAAAAAGTTTGGTTTATACCTTGGAT
>WURT03582404.1:0-20716 GCA_009936505.3 Holothuria glaberrima
ACATAGTCATTATGCCTCTCTAGTGCAGGAGTCTTCAGTTTTTGAAGTTAGCACTCAACTGGATGAAGATGAAGAAGTAGTATACAATGAATACATTTCACATGTAAAATCAGCATGTTGAAAAAAGCTGTTAGTGAATTGGAGAGCATGAGAAAGTTCTTTTTGATTCCTTGCCGAAGGCAAAAGGAATCTATGCAATCACTCTGGCGAGTGTATGGGTGTGTGCATGTATGTGTGTGTGTTTGCCATGCTAGTTTGTAGACACGATATCTCAAGGTAGCAACGACAGATACTTTTCATACATTGCATGTAGATTTATCATATTGAGGGGAAGGAGTCTTTTGTTTTAGTAGAGGCCAATGGTCATTTGAGGTCGCCACAGGTCAAAAACCTAAAACATTGTAAATATGATATCTTGAAGTAGAAAGAAGGGATACTTGTCATAGTTAAAAGGTTGATACGTAATGGTCAGTAAATAATTCTTATTGTTTTGATAGAGTATAAAGGTTCTGAGGTCATTGGAGGTAATCGTGCTACAAAAATGAGAAAATTTCTTGTAAAAACATTGTCTCCAGATAAAAATGATGGATATTTTTCACACATGGCATATAGATTTGCCAAATTAAGAGAAAGAAAGCTATTACTTTTCAGAAGGTCAGAGGTCATTTGAAATCACCAGAGGTCAAAAACTGAAAAATATGAATCAATACATCTCAAGTTAGGAATCATGAGGGCTTTTTATATTTGGAATGTCACTGCATTATAGAGAATTGTAGAATTTATCTTCAATTAGTGATTATGTAGTCAATTACTACCATTTTGATGTATTTTATGGTAGAAATCACAACAATGAAGCAAATTTTGGGAGCTCTCAAGTTAATACTTTAAGGGGTAATATGTGGCAGGATGAGAAAGAGAATTTTGTTAAATTGATAAACATGTTGGATGTATCAATGCATAAAATAGTGGGTAATAGTGTACTTCATATCAAAATATTTAAATGTACAATAGGTGTACAATTAGATGTTGATTATCATCCAGTTTTAACTCCACTGAGTTGCAAGTGATTTTATCAGAATCTGCTTACTTGGAGAGTACTGAGGTAGAGTTTGTGTTCTTACCAAGGGCGAACTGGGGCTATTATCAGTTGTCAGTAAGCCTGCTTATGTTTGAGGATCATCATTATTTTATAAAGTTCAGTGGGTTGTTAAAAGAAGGGTCTAAGCTCAAATCAAGCCTTGATATGTTAGAGAGGTACTTATTCTAAGCAATTTTGTGAAATTTCTATTGGAGTCTGATGTGTGGTTCTCAAGATATCAGCAGCTAAAGTTGTCACATTTTGAACACAAAGTGAACTTGAAACAGATTTAGTTCTTCTTTCACATATTAAAATTAAATTTTTGCTTAAACCCTTCCTTTAATTAATGGTTACCTTGTGTAGCTTATGTTTATTTCCATAATTCTTATGGCATTTTTTTTTGACAAGGTCCCTGCAATTTTTTTTTTGACTAGGTCCCTGAACTAGAAACTTCAAAACATCATGCTACTCAATTTTTGGAGAACCAACTGAATACACTTCAAAGACCTTACGTCATTGCTATAGTAACCTATGCTTTAGCTTTGACAGGCAGTGAAAGACGTTTCGATGCCAATAATAAGCTGAAATCAATCTCTGTCTACGATAATGGTAAGACATTATGAAAGATACTTGTACAGTCGAAAATATTCAGAGTACCAGTTACACTGAAGCTTAAATTAAATAAACATTCCTGATTCTGTCTGGGGAAAAGTAAACAGTTGTGATGAATATTTGATGGCAGTTTCACAGTTGTTTACAGTTTGGATAACAGAACCAAGATTTTGTGGTTTGACCTTCTAACAGCAAAACATATGTATATAAATCATGTGTACACTGAGAAACAGATCACCTGTATACATATGATGGTCATTGCAACACAAGGAGGAAGTGGAAGAGGAGACTTGAAAAATTTAGTTGATATTTAGGTTTGAAAATTATGCATATGCATCTTTTTCATAAAATCTTCCTTTATAATTGAAGTTATCAAACACTTTAGGAAAGATTGTAGCCTTTATCATCAGGGTGAAATAATGTTAAAGTATTCTTGTGCATGGGTGTTGGGGGGGGGGGTTCCACAAAGGTGTCATGAGCCTATTTTTGAGGGGCAATGGCACTGCTTACAATTGTAAAAACATGTTAACAGATTGTGATCATAAATGCAGGCCTTTTCAAAACTCTTTAAACAGGGGTGCTGGGATGACTTTGATTCATATTGTGTTTGCATATTCCATGTCATACAATGGCTGTACAGTTTGAATTTCAAAACAGTAGGATCTAATGTTGCCAAAGGTTTTACACCAGATTGCAGCCATAACAATGGTGTAATATACAAAACTTCTCAAAGGGAAGGGGACAGTCCTCTCCCTAGACTACTCTCTCTCAGGATGATTATCTGAAATTAACAGCCCTTTAGTGGGTCAATGGGCCATAAAGGAGAGGCCAGATTGGGCAATAGTGCCGTGGTTAAAAGGTTGCAAAACACTGCCCTTTACCATACTTGCTCCACATTATATTTCTGTATACAGGTTAAAAAACCTTTGTATAATAGTTATAACTGTGATCTGATATCTCTTGTTCACACTGCACTATCATGGTGGCTAGGCTTTCTGCTTCTCATTACACTTTTTTACTTTACTGAAAACAATCACAGCTACTGCAATTTTTAGGGGAAAACTGCAGTTTCCATTTAAAGTTTCAAACCAATGGCTCATTTCATCAATTAGCCTATGGGATAAAGAGCAGCTATAAGATTGCAATGAACAGCAAACTCTGTTCTGAAAATAATCGTAGCAAAATGAAGTGTCAGATTACTCATGGTCATTGAAGTTAGATCACCTTACAGCCCTTGCTCTGAGATAAAATGCCATTTAATGTCAATAAAGGCGAGTGCAATAATTCATCGCCACATGAAATTATGGGAAACACATGGGATAAACCCCCAGAGCTCAGCACCTTATTGTACTGCATTCCCCACTTTTTGTGCAGTACATACATATACCATTAGTACTAAACCTATTTGTGTCCAGCCTTACTGCACAAAAATAGGGGTTTCTGTCTGCTTAACAGCAGATTGAAATACAGATGCTTCCACCAAAGAGGGCAGCTCACACCACAAAACCACACATAAGAATCCTCCATATATTTTGGATGAGTTAGAAAAGGATAATTGGACAAATTACTCAAGTTAACTCAAATTTTGGAAGGTTTGTTGCATGTACACTTGTGTATCCCAAGGGTTTAGACCATGCCCTTACAAAAAAACGTGTGGCAGTTTGTTCCAAATCCTCAGATTTTCACATGTTTTTGCCACAGGTAATCACAGGTTTTTACAAGAAAACCTGTATTTTCCCTTGACAACGACACAGGTTGGTCAGTTGCCACACTTTGCCACAGGGTTGACACAGGTTTGCCACAGGTTTTCACAGGTTTTACATGCAAAATGTGTGGCAATTAAAACCAACATTAACAAAGAATTCTGAGACAAAACCTGTGGCTTGAAATTAAAGGCAGGGAAAGGTGTGTCAACCTGTGTCAAATCTGTGTCCAGAGTGTTCCAAATACGCAGGTTTTTCACCCATGAAAACGTGAATTCTTTTGTGTTTCACGCGTGATCACGCGTGGTTGCAGACACAGGTTGACACACCTTTTTTTGTAAGGGTGTGTGCACTTTGCACATGTATGAATGATCACCTAATTAGAAGTGATAACAACTGTGGACCATTTTTGGAGTAGGAAAATTCTGCCTATAATGTTTTTGCTAGGTGTGCATGTAATGTACATGAAATGTGCACCGAGGATATTGCATGCTAGTATGTGTAGACATTCAGTCAGCATTACTGCTGGGAAAGTGGACAATAATGATACTTTTATTTTTTAATCCTATAGGAAAAGGTACCCGTTTCTGGGGTACTGATGCTTCTTCTCTCAATCCTGGTTCTCAACCATATTGGTACCAGCGACGCCCTTCAGCTATCTCCGTGGAGACTACGAGCTATGCCCTTTTAGCACAGCTGGTCTTGGGAGAAATATCCTACAGTCATTCTATTGTAAAGTGGCTCTCAGAGCAACAGAATTACGAAGGTGGTTTTGTCTCTACACAGGTAAAGAGTATAGTGTTGACTTTCCCTTTTTTGTGGATCAAAGTATTCACTGTCTTTTTTTAATGCCTTGTTGAAGGCAAAAGGAATCAATGTGATGGTGATTTCTTGTGTAAGTGTATATGTGACACTAGGGTTGTTAACACCATATGTTAAGATATGGGTGTCCTTGAGGAATCTCATACCTGACAAGTACTTAAACACCCATTTTTGAGTAAATGATCCTTAGTGCATTTCGTGACAGTCAAAGGTCATTTGGGGTCTTTAGAGGACAAACTACGAAAACCTTGTAAACATGACAACTCAGAAAGGAAAAATCAATGAATTTCATTCTTTGGCATGTGGATGCCCTGGCATGTATTGAGTAGGGGAGGCCTATTGAGATATGCAGACAGTTGAAATACCATGATGTAAATTTGTTAATAATTTATTGATTTTTCATGTGCAACTACGACTGGTATGAATTCTCTGTCATACTGTAGTATGAAATCTCTGTATTTTGTTTTCAGCTTTACATGTGATTATGTAAGTTTCTCTGTATCATATTTCAGGACACAGTAATTGCATTACAAGCCCTGTCGGAGTATGCGACACTGAATACTGGTGGTAATTTGGATATGTACTGCAACGTCACAGCTCCTGAAAATTTCAAAACTGTTCTGCGCCTTGAGGAAGGAGATGCTCTTGTACAAAAGACACAACAGGTAAATAAATCTCACTTAAGTTTTTATAAAATGTGTGACCTGTACATAAAAATTTTGTTTATGTGTGTGGAGGTGTAGTACAGTACAGGGTAGGGATGGGGGTGAGGTTTTTGTGAACACGATAGACTGCAAACAGGCAAATTCATAAAATGTAATGTAGGGCAGTCTCTACAGAGGTAAAATGTGGTTGTCTGACAAAGTTGTAATCTTTGAACTTTTAGGCCTTGAAGGGCAGCTGTTTTATGACCCTTAGTAACCACAAGTGTGGAAATGGCCTGCATGGCTAATAAATAAACTTCATGTTTGTGGCTAACCAACTGAACAATTTAGATCAAATTTGGTTTCTTTTGAATTTGAAAAGCCAGTTCAGATGGGGAAACCCTAGCTTGCTCTTGGATGAAAAACCCACCTTACTTTGACCTAGCTGGAGATTGAACCCCAAACCTCCTGTTTGCCAAGCTTCATCGCTTCAAATGCCACCACCTATATCCACTCAGCTACAGCATCTGTCAGGGAGACCATAGAACTTTGTGTGTATCATAGTCTCATGTTTTGAATAAAATAGGTTTAGTGTGTGGTTTGAATGTGCAATTTGCATTTAATTTGCACTTAAGTTTTTGTCTTATTAAAAGTTCTTTGTTTAATATTAATGACTAGATGATGTAGTTAAACTCCAAATAATGCAAAATAATTTACCAACAGGTGCTTTCAGATGCCTTAGAGTAAAACTGGTGACCTTAATGTGAAGCAGTGTTATGCTTTGTATGTGAATCAAAAAGTGATCAGAAAGGTTCTGTTTATCAGGTAAACAGATGGACAAGTCTACATGGAGGGTCTGTTTAATATTTTATGAAATGACTTTACTAGCTCAGTTTTGCCCATTACTTTTTGAGAAATATATAATATTTAGTATAATATTGCAATGAACATTAATCTGTGTGTTTTTTAACAGGTCCCTTCTAAAAGCATCAGTGGAAAGCTAATGGTAAAGACAGCCGGTGAAGGTATCGGACAGCTTAATGTAAGAAAAATTCCTGTATAGTAAAATGGTATATTTGTTTCTTTACATTGGTAGTTTTTAATTTTTTCCATTTGTAATAGCCAGAATTTGAAATATTTCACCATTTGTGTAAAAAAATAGGAAAAAGTGGCTGTGGATATTATAGCCATATTCAACTCCCACCCATACTTGCTTACTAATTGGGAAGATGGCTCTTTTCTAGAGGTTGCTTAGTGTGTTAAGGGCTTATGCAGTCGGCCTTTCTTTGAAAAATCGGCTTAATTTATCAGACCTCATATTTCTCTCACAAGTATCTGGCTATACGTTCAGAGCTTAATCAAGGCGTGCTATAAAACAAAATGGAGTAATTTTGTTTAAATTTACATATTCTTGTATTTTGAGACTTAACATGTACTTGAATTCTTTTAAGGAATTGACAAGTGTAGTTTTCAGACATTTACCAGAATCAGTTTAGAAAAATTGCCGTTTTTGGAAAATGAGTCCAAAACAGACTGCTCTGTAGAAAAGAAAAAAAACAGCTGCACATTTCCCATTCCCAAGTTTTGCTGATGTTTCGTAATAACGTGTGGGTGACTTTCAACGTCACTTGGAGCATTTGTGAATCAATTTTCGAAAAAAAATGTCTTACATAACATGAAGATTTTGTTGTCTCTTGTAACTGGATGCCCACTTTTCATCACTAAAATTATACAAAGACCATCTTTCACTGTTAAATGAAAACAGTAGGTCTACTTCAATTTATAACTGAATCATAAGAGGGCAAGTTTCAACACTACACAATGTATACCAATTCCATTACGGATGGATGAGATAAAGTCTTTATGGAAAAAAATGGTAATGGAAACACAGACATGCATTTTATTTTTTACTTTTCTAGCGGATCTCTAGGAGTACCAGAGAAGCTTACTTTTGGGCCGTGGCACACCATTTGAGTAACACTGCAAACTTATACTAACTCATGAATATTCATTGATTAATTTCTGTTATTGCTGAAAAATCATTTTATGCATATTTGTATTCCTTGAAATTTAAATCCAACTAACTCACAGTTTTTAATGTATGAAACAAAAAGTCTTGTTATTTGACCTTTTAGTAATATTTTCTTCTATTTTTCCAAGGTTGCAGTCACGTACAATGACCTTAAGGCAAACAATGATGCAGATTGTCCTTTTAACCTGGAAGTAGAAAGCCAGAGAATCGATGGAGAAAACGGAACACCGTACCGCAAAGATGACAAAATCAGGATTCGAGTTTGTGCTTCGTAAGTACAATATTACATATGAACAACAAAGATTGTCAGGTTTGATGTTGATAAATGTGAATGACTTTTTTAATAAAATATGAAGACTGTAAATGACCTTTAAGGAAAAAAGGTACCTTATTTTGACCAAAAAAGTAGTCAACCCTTGATCTCTCAGTTATAAAATCTGTTCCTCCAAATACTACCCCTAGTATGTACAGGAAGAGGCCATATATTAAAGTGATAAAGATAGGGAGGTTTAAAGCTATGAAGCTTGGCTAAAGTAGAGGCTAAGAGTTGGTACTCAGAGTAATACACATTTGTATGTAAGAATGGTGTAAGGTTCAGCCACATCAATTTAAACAATTAAAAATATTCAAACCTGACCTCAAAATGTTAAATAATTGAGTCTGTACAACTTGAAGCTGTAATTCTTTAATTATCATGAGCTGTTTGCCAAATCTGAACTCCAAATTTTGGATTAGGAAGTCCTGACATAAGAGTTTGAATTCATCAGTCATTATGGGCTTTTCTCTCTTTTTTGTGATTGTAGGATCATATTAACATAATTATTCCTTGCAGTTCTGACCTCATTCACTAGACACAAAAAACCTGACTAGATCTTGGGATTGCTTATTAGACTTTACAAAATGATTTCAATCCAGTTTTTAAGAACCCCATGAAAACTTTGTTGAAAATGTCACATCTCTTTAATATCTCAATCTTTTGTGCATGTATGTGAGGGTATGTGTGTGTTGTGTGCGATTTTGGCAGGGCGATAGCTACTGGGGGATGAAGGTTGTCACAAATCTCTCTTGCTGCTCCTCCTTAAATCCCCCTCCTTAGAGAATCCAAGAGTGAAAGTATTAATGTTAATATCAGGGTCCCAAACATTTTTTTTAAATTTTGGGTGCTATTTTAAAAAAAAAAAAAATCGCCTCCATCAATTCCATTTGGAGTGCTTCTTTGGGATTTTCGGGTGCTTTTTCCTATTCATCGATAAATGGCCCTAAATGCATTACATAAGGCTACACACAAGCTCTGTAGAAAAGGTTGTCATACTTACGCGTATGTTATGAGGACATGGGGCATGGTACAGGAAAGTGCAGTTTTCAATTGCTGCTTATACTGCTAAAATTGCAGTTGTCAGTCATATTTTGCATTAATAACTGTGGGTGCTTTTATACTAAAACATGCTTGTTAATTCGTATGGTATGTATTTCGCTTTGTACATTATGATTTAGGAAATTATGATACCTGAAATGTGGCCTGGTGAGCTAGCTGTGCACGAAAGTTTGATATACTCGTATGGGTATTTGTGCTTAAACTAAGGGTACAGTACAGTACAAGCACCATTCATTTACGATCAGTATCGAACATATATGTATGTACGCAGAGGTGCCAAGGTCGGATGACTTTTTAGTCTTACTGACGTACATATTGTTGGTCCTGTATGATTTCCAGCGAGATGAATTTGATAGTAAAGAAGAAAATCAATCTGGAACAGACAAAAATAGGCCAATAATTTGGGCAAAATAATTAATTTTTAAAATTAGTTGGGCAACTCTATCTCATACTTTTTGGGGCAAGAAACTTACAGGGGCGATTTTGCGTAATATGCCACTGAAGTTTCGCATTCTCCAATTCAATTTTGGGTAATCTTTTGGACCTTTCGGGGGCAGAATTGCCACTCCTTGCCCCCGTGTTTTACGGAACGCTGGTGAATATATGACAGTTCCATGTTTGATGCTTATAGCAAATGGTACCCCCTCCCATGGAGTCCACACAAATTTTTTTTTGGCTGTGCCACAAAATCTTTGCCTTAAAATATTTGCAATTATTGTCTACTAGTGCTTTGCTTTTCATATTCTTTTAAATTAACCTTTACTTGAGTGGATGCAGGAAATAGTTTCCCTTCACAATGGTTGAGGCCAGAAAAGAGAATTATGACCTTCCCCAATTTGAATGTAACATATCTCTCCTCCATGCACACTAACACTGTATATATTTCCTTTCCTTTCAATCCCTTTGTTGTCAACCAGATATCTTGGAGGAGAACGTACTGGCATGTCTATCCTGGATGTGGGGTTGTACTCTGGTTTTACGCCTGTCTCAGAATCCCTCAAACGCGTATGTTATATCCCTAATTACGTTTCATAAATGACTCAGATATCTAAAAGTTAACTCTGGTTCTATGTGTATGTGACCCCATGTGTTAATTGTTCAATCCATTTCTTTAACAAAAAAGCTACTTCTTTAAAAAAACAGTTGAAATACACTGAAATGTGTTTTCCTATAAACTATGTAGCTGATTTTTGTAATTTCTCATTTACTGCACGCATCCTTCAAGGTGCCATTGATTTAAAGTATGTCTCAGTTATCCAAGAAAGGATTTGTCAATTTCTTCAGGGCATAAGGAAATGTTATCTTTTCTTGCATTAAGTCCATTTCTCATGACGTTATTGCCTCTGTCCAAAGTGATGTTGACTTCTGTAAATGACCAAGTTTTAATAACACTTGACATATTTATACATGTGTAGCATTTGCTGTAAGACACAACTGATTATGCCAAAATAAACCTTGAAGTATTAATTCACTTGAAAAGTTATCTTTTTTGATGGCAGCTTGTTAGAGGCGACGATAATCCCATTAACCGAACAGAAGTATCTGGACGATCTGTCATCTTCTATGCCGATCATATCCCAACGCAACAAGAACCCCCACTGTGTGTTGTATTTAAAGCTTCTTGTGAAATAGTTGTCGGGAACCTTCAACATGCTGCTGTTCATGTTTATGACTATTATAATCCAGGTTGGTCTTGAAAATATTGGAAAAATGTTAGCTAATGTATCTATTTCTCAGCAAAAATTCAGTGTCTTTGTCAACAATTCAGTGTGTATGTCAAGGATTCAGTGTGTATGTCAACAATTCAGAGTGTTTTTCAACAGTTCAGTGTGTTTATCATTCAGCAAATCAGTGTGTTTGTCAACAATTCAGTGTGCTTGTCAACAAGTCAGTGTGATTGTGAACAGTTGAGTATTTTCTTTTTGTAAAAAGTGCAGTGTGTTAAATACATTCAGTATATAGACATTACAGGTTTTGTGTTGGCAAAGAATATACTTGACAAAGAATGTAAAATAGCATCAAGGGTTTCCAAACTAAAGCGTTGTGTACACAATCATACATTTGTCCATGAACATTGTCATGCAGATGTATGACATTGTTTCAAAGATTCCAGCCTTGACTGTGCAGCAACATGTACCATATGAGTAATGTTCATGTGCTATATAATGTAGCCCCAAACTGCTAGGACTTTAAATTGATCAGAATTCCTGATTTTTGCTGAATATCATTGTAATTGAGTAATGCACATGTCTAGGCAACAATTTCTCTAACTATAACTATACATAATGAGTAAATAATGAGAATAGACCAAGATGTTCTCAAATGTTTTGACCATTTGTTGGAAAGATGAAACATGCTGCTAGAAATTTGAACACTGTCATACATGTTGGACATTGTTTAACTCTGTTGGGCAGCCTGTCTACAGGATCGTACATTTGTTCATGAACATCGTTGTACAGATGTGTGATGAAGTTTTGAACAAATGAATGACAGTGTAGACGGGGCTTGAGAATCAAAAAAATTAAAACAAAAATGTGAAGGTCAAGTTGACATCCTGGAGTAAACATAGCCCAGTTCATGCTATAAACTTCTACATGTCTTGAAAGTACCTTGTTCATTTAGGAATAATGTCTGTTGTGTATAAAATTGTTCAAAAAGTAGCAAAGGAAGAAAATAAACATTGAAAGTCGTATTGTTTTTTGCATAATGAAGTTTCAAGAAGATCTGGCATAAAATGTGAATGTCATGATGGCTTAAAATATGACATAAAATTATACAAATGTCTGCCAGTCTTCCCTGGATTTCCCTTACAAGAAGTTTTCAGAATTATTGAACATAAGGTCAACAACTAATTTACAAACATATTCTCCCAGAAAAGCAATACATGAATTAGGACACCAGTGTACCATATTCAGCCTCTGACTGCACATGTGCTCATCTTGAAAAACTGGTGATAGACAGTGGTGTTGCTGTACCTACAACACATGCCAAGAGATTGTGTTTGTTTCAGAAAATATTCCAATCACCCCTCTTTACTTCAAACCGCATTGTACAAAACATTCCCTGTTCTTTGTTGTGCATTTTGTAAACAAGGTGAACATCGTCACTTTGCTCTGAAAACTTGTCTTACAATATGTCACAAACTACGTGCATTTCGCATAGTATATGTGCAGAGCACAACTCATTTATCTTCCATGCATCCCACAATTCCTAGGTGCAATCGTTATTGTGAAAGAGCTTTTTTAAATTGAGGTGCTGCAATGGCCTTCTAAATAAATGTCTTTAAGGTGGAACTCATCAGGCAAATTGATGAGAATTTTTTAAGTCTGATTTCTATTGTGTGGGTCACTATAGTAACTTCTTTGTTGTAAAGAGGAGCGAATACAATAATAATGACTTAATTAATCTTTATCAGCAATTTAGCCAGCCCACATTTGTGCAACATTGTGGCATAAAACAAAACAATGTCCCACAAATCATTTCAATTTAAAAATTTTTGCACAGATTTACTTTTCAAAGTAATATCACTTATAACAATTTTTCAAAGGGTTAACCATCACTCACAAATACTGGATTTCAACCCAGTAACAGTATGAAATAAACCATTCTTATTTACAAATACTAACATTAAGCTGATTTTAAGCAGATAGAGCATTTGTCAAATTTCAGTGTTACTAACAATGCCTTCTTCTAGACCCCCCCCCTCCAAGGCCAACCATTCAGAATGTCTCATTGGAAAATTGACTTGACTGAATCACTGATCCTGATTGAATGATTAGAGTAGTACACCCCAATAAATTCTCCATTAACTTACACACTAATTTGAAAAAGTAGAGTGGCCACTAAAACTTTGTAGAAGTTTTCACCAGGTATAAGCTTACTCTTCACAAGAAAGCTGACAAGTTGGCCATTCATGCCAATTTCAATTTACCATACTATGACCGTGGAAATTTTTTGCTAGCGGAGCTCAAAGCTTCCATACCTTTACCCAGAGCCTTTCTACTCAGTCAAAGCCTAATGTATGCCTGCCAGCTTCTAAGCCCATAGCTTCCCTGGAAATCCTTCAATTGACACCATTTTGCCACAAGTCATACTTCATTTAGTCCGCTTTAATATCAAATTGACAAAAGACTCTGTCCTATTTAGTAACATATCACAAAAGTTATCCCAATGGCTCTTATTGGTGTTATTTGTAAAGGTGAACAAATGATGCATTATTATTTAGTTGTTAATGGGGACATGCTACCTTCAATAAGATCACTAAAGATTATTTCCTTGTTCCCACAGCTGAAGAATGCAGGAAATTTTATGCTCCTGAAGGCACAAACCTGCTTGGAACTCTATGCAACAATGACGGGATGTGTTCATGTGTTTCAAGTGAGAAATGTTTAGGATTTTATAAAGCTCCTAGATTAAATATGGAACAATATTTGTTGCTTGTTTCTCAGCAATGGTTGTTTCTTTGAAACTGATATTATGCTGTTGGCATAAAGCTCATTCAAAGACTGGAAAAGTGTTTCATGAAAGGAATTGCAAAGTTGTTTGCCTTTTAAGAGGAATAAAAACTAGCAAATGGAATGAGCATAATGAGCAGCCCACATTTGGCAAATTTTAAAAATGAAATATATTTTATGTTACCAGAGGGGAGGGGGACAGTGGAGCATAGCCCACATTTGATTTACCACTTTGGATCTGCCAGTGAATGTCACAGCATTACTTGATTCAGTTGAATTCTATTGCAGTAGACTACATAAATTAGCACTTAGATTCAGTTAATTCCTAATAAAAGAGTTGGAGGTGAATAAAATGCTGTAATTATTAAAATATTTTTGATAAAGCAGGTTTTTAGAATAATTTGACATCATGCAATATTCATAGTGAATTACAAAACTGTATTTTGGAGCTCATAACAGTGTAATTTTCAGCAGGAAGTGTTTGCTTTTTATGTAAAAAATACTTTTATCATACCCATCTTACATAAACAATATTTTGCAACATACAAATAGTAATAAAAGTTCGTTAGCAGGTCTTTGAATGATCCTTTCTTGCTGGCACTGTAAAACTGATACAGGCTGAATATTTCTCGTGGCTAAACCCCCCTTTTTTTGGTAAATTGATGATGGTCTTTCTTTTATCTTGCAGGCAAGTGTGCTGCTTGTTCAGCTCCACAGGGTGAAAATCATCGGCATCTTTTGCGCATAGCATGTGACACAGCTGAAACGTATGGTAAGAATTCAAGAAAGATTAGGTCAATTAAGCGACATACATACGGCAAGGTTAAACTTGAAGATTTCATTAGTTTTTCATTTTTCTGGAATTTCTTCATTTATGGACTTCTGGCTGGAGGATGTCATGAATTGAATGCGCATTTATTCCATCAGTCTACGTGATCATGGGCATTCAATCCTGCCCTTAAAAGAAGGGTCTAAGCTCAAATCAAGTTTTGGTATAGAGGGGTACTTATTCTAAGCAATTTGGTGAAATTTCCTTTGAAATCCGATGTGTGGTTCTCAAGGTATCAGCAGACAAAGTTGTCACATTTTCAACACAAAGTGAACTTGAATTAAGCACATATGTCATAGCCTCCCATTATAATGAGCAGTCTTTATTTTTTCTTTAAATTTACAACCAATTTTCTCCTCAACAATCAAATGTTATCAAAGTGTGATTGCATGAGAGGCATGGAAAAATTACAAACTTCACATTCCACATGGGGAGGTCCTATCCCTATTAACTTCAAGGTCAACTCAACAGACTGAAAAACAAAGGAAACAAAGCATTCCTTATCAATGTGAGGAAGTGATATCAGGGAGCTGCCTAGTAATGTAACCCCTGCTTGCCTCAAGCTCACTTTGGGTCACAAATGTAGAAACTTCTTTTGCTGGTATCTTGAGTAATATATGTCCGATTTGAATGAAAGTTTTACCAAATTGGGTAGATTTAGTTCCTCTTTCACATATTAATAGTAAAGTTTTGCTTAAACCCTTCTGTTAAGGCTAAAAGTACTCTACAGAATGTGTTATAACTTTGTGCATTAGCATATACTGTATTGCTTATTTCAGTTGTAAGTGAGTTGGCAACTGATCATAATTGCTTATCAGCCAATCACAAGTGCTAGTCAGTGGTAGTATTAGACAATTACCCTAGTTTGTCTTGTGTGTTATTAACTAAACATGGTAGTAAGTTGTTGGTGATATTAGCCAATCACATAAGTATAGTTAGTTATGGGTGTTGTAGCCTATCACAGTAGTTTGTTGTGGGTTATACAAGCCAATCACTGTAGTTAGTCTTGAGGTGTTTAATACATATTAGATTTCCAAATGTGCCAATTTCTCAGCAATTTTGGTCAAAGGTGCGGAATCATCCCAAAGACAATCCGTCCAGTGCAGCAGCAGCTATACCTCCCTCCCTCCCCCCTATCAGCAGTCAAACTTAAATATCATGTAAGTGAAGTATATCTCCAATATTACATATGTCATGGTCTTTCAGTCTGACGGCACCACCCATATTGAGTGAAGTTGATGTAGACTATATTTTGTTTTGGCAAGAAATCATAGAATGGTCTTTCTGGATTTTAAATTGATTTTTGCTTGTGCAATCAAAAAGCTTTGAAGTTAACATTCTGCTACTATTTTTGTGTGCCCTTTTTGCACATTGTTGAAGTCACTCATTGCATTCATCAGTCATATTTTCTCCAGTAGGGAGCTTATATTTTAACCCTTTTCATGGATGAAGCCTATTTGATGCATTACAATATTGATATTGCTTTTGGCTTCAAAGTACCTAAATGCATTTGTGAAAAGGTCACCAGTTACTTCGTTGCATACTTGAGATCTTTAGCACTTGTCATAAAATATCAGAATTCAAAAAGACGAACTGGCCCTGGAGACTTCTGTGCTGTGCTTACATGTCCCTGGTGTATTCAGCCCAATGCAAGAAAGAGTGATATCTGCAGGCATGGTTGTTGCCAGTATTATAGTTTCAATTATACTTCAGTTATTGGCTGTGACAATCTAAAAGCAATATTTACACCAAATTCTAGTGTAGATAATGGAATTTAAGGTACTTCATTTGCATAACAAGCAACTGGGAGGTATTTACTTTAGTTTCTGTATCTTATCTTGTTTGGTGTTTATATTAATGTTGTAAGTATACTATAAGTAACTGATATTACCAATACGGATACTTTAGTTCTCAATGTCAAATGATACCAATCTGATATCAATATTTGAGAAATGGGCGAATTGTTCCCCAAGTCATAAGCTAAATTGGGCTCTACAGCTAAGTGTTGTGTCATTTTCACAACATATTGAGGAAATAAGTCAAACTGACTATAATGTAGAATGGCATGAAGCATAGGATAAAAAATGTCATTGAGGTAGTGGGTCAGGTACTGAGATATAAAGCCAAAAATTTAGAGTAATTTAAAGTTTTAGGAAGTTCAGGACAAGAAAAATCAGTTAAGTAATGCTGGCAGTCAGTAGTTAACCAGTAAACATACAGAATGAAAAAAAAAAGAATATCAGACAATACTAGGTATTTACTACTGATAATTGGTCAAATGTTGGTCTGCATGATTCCCTTGATAAAAAGTGTAATTATCTTTGAATTGAGTCTCCACATAAGTTTGCAAGAGCAAGTCAGGTATGAAACTTATTCACAAGGTGGTAAGGACAAAGCATTATGATTTGTAGGCTGACTTCCCTGTGGTTTAAGATATTTTGATCAAGTGTGGGTGTCTAAAGTTTTCCTGTCAGAAGCTTCATGTTTAGATTTTGATTGTTTTTAATAGTGTACAAACTTGTGGTGACTGATATTGAAACAAGTGGTGGCTTTGACGTCATCTCTGCAAGGGTGGAACGTGTCATAAAGAGAGGTAAGTGATATTGATCTGAGAAATGTAAAAAATATAGAGTGATATAAACAGAAACATAGCAAAGAAAAATGGAATTGATGACAGACATGAATAGCTTCTCAGCAAATTCCAGAATGATTTTGATCATTTTCCAAATAGAGTAATTCTCTGAAATTTCTTTAGGAAAGCAAGTTTAAATTAGGGTGGACTCAACATTATTTGGATTTTTACTGAAACCATAGCCATGTCAATAAAAAAAACTTAAAGATTGTGAGTCTACTTTTGTAAGGCCATTTTGTTTCGTTTCGTTGCCTTGATTTTGTTTTCTCGATACACACATACAAATCAAATTCTTAAGTTTACAATAGCTAATGCAGAAAAGCGTGGACTAACTGAGAAAGCAAAGCTTATACAAAGCAGATCCACCATAAACAGAATACAGTGGTAAGAAAGTTGATTTCAGGGTCAAATTATTTGTTGTCCCATTCCCCCCCCCCCCTCCTTCATTTCCATCAATGTTGTGACACCACATTTGTACATTTTGTTCCCTGTTTAAAGGGGGAACCATATATGAAGTGACTTTAACACTTTGACCTTCAGTAACTGAGATTTGGAAAGCTGCTTCTTTTCACCCAATTCTCACATGATATCATGTAAAATTTCATGTCTCGAGACACTTCAACCCTAACCTTATTTCATGTCTCCTCCTTAACCCTACCTTGTGACAGGATATCATGCATGATATGTATGTCTCTAGACTAGAATGTGATACATTACAAAAAAAATGTGAGCATTTGGTGTCCTTTTGGTGTATGTCATGCATAAGTTTCGTGACATGAATATAGATGAAACTTGCAGCATGTGTATTAGAATTATGTCTCCTTGCTTAAGGCACAGAAGCATCATCCATTACTGGGCAACACACAGGGTATGCACAGTCATTAGAAGCCTTACATTTGTCATGCCATTGTCATGGAATTGTCATGGAATTCATGTCCACATTTCTTTATGAACCCTGATCTTGTCTATTTGATTGATGATAAGAACTTTTTTAAGTTTTGCATGTGGCCAATTATTGCCCTCACTACCTGTAGCCAATGTTTACCTAGAAGTATCTCCATGGAGATGAATACAGAATGGTGTTTTGCTGTAAGCTGTGCTTTATCTCTCAATCTTTGGAGTTAAGTGATAAAGCCAGCAGTTAGCTCTCTCTGTAAAACCAGCCTGAATTCATTGCATGAAACTTTGCCAGCCATTGATCTGACTGTAGGGATCAGCTTGTAGGGGCTAACAGCAATTTTAAGTTATCTTCAGTAATATTTTCTGTACATATATCCTCTTTAAGGTGATGACCATGAAATCTTTGAGAATACCGACCGCAAGTTTTGGGTTAGCAGCTCTTGTGAATGCCCTGGAATGAAACGTGGCAGGAAATACATGGTGATTGGACGAAATTACCTGCAATATGAGGATCAACATGGCCTACCTGGGTGAGTAGTGGGCAAAAAAAGATATGGATGGTCAGAAATTATTGTTACATGATTATGCACATGGACAGAATTAACAACATAGAGAATGGCAGTGTTGTAGCAAATTTCTAATGCACAATGAAATGGAATCTAATGGCATTTCGTGGTGACTTGAGTTGGTGGCCAGAGATGACTTGATTCAAGTTGGGAGCCGAAATGACTTGATCAAATCACCACTTTAAACACCTTGATTTGACTTAAACCCAAGTACAATATGACTCAAGTCTGACCAGATGTTCAAGTCAGTGTACAGTGCCCAAGTCATTTGCCTAGATTCATAAGCCAGTTCGCAGATAATATCTGCACATGTGGATAGTGACCTTTCTGTTGAGGTCAACTAACAATGAAAGTAGGACACAAATGCATACGTCTTGGTAAAATCTGTGTTAAAAGCATTCAGAGGGGGGTCATCCTGAGTAAAAAATTGTGAAACAAAGAATCACTCGTCTGATGAAACTGATCTCTTCAAAAATGTCACTGTATATGTTTAATATAGTGCTGCAATGTATACATCTTTCACCTAAAAAAATTTTCACGATTGATATAAATGCATTTTTGATTCCTTGACGTAGTCACAGGAATCCATGCAATGGTGATGTCATGTGTGTGTATGTATGTGACACTTCGCTTGTAAACACTCTATCTCAAGAAGGGCAACCTCTAGGGATCTCATACTTGGCACGTAGATACCCCTTACTGAGTAGATGATCCCTATTGTTTTTCGTGAAGTTCAAAGGTCATTTTGGGTCACCAGAGGTCCAATGGTAAACACCTTGAAAATTGCTCGTAAACATCTCAAGTTGTGTAACTTCAAGGAATCTCATACTTAGCATGTGCATGTCCCATATTGGGAAGATGATCCCTATTGTTTTTGGTGGAGGTCAAAGGTCATTTGAGGTCACCAGATGTCAAAAGGTCGAAACCTTGTAAACACTATATCTCAAGAAGTGTAACTGTGAGGGATCTCATACTTAGCATGTGGATTGCCCATATTGAGTAGATGATTCCTACCATTTTTTGTGAAGGTCAAAGGTCATTTGTTGTCACCAGAGGTCAAAGGGTCAAAATCTTGAAAACACTATATCTCAAGAAAAATAACTGTGAGGGATCTCATACATAACATGTGGATTGCCTACATTGAGTAGATGATCCCTATTGTTTTTTGTGGAGGTCAAAGGTCATTTGGGGTTACCAGAGGTCAAAAGGTCAAAATCTTATTAACATGATATCTCAAGTAGGATTGCTATGAGGGATCTCATGCTTATCATGTGGATGATTCATGTTTTTTGCAATATGTATATGTATGTCAAGTCAAGGAATCACTAAGCCTTTTAGCTTTCTGGATATCCAACTTGTAGTGTTAGCTTACTTAACAACCATTGCAGTGTTTGAACCTTTGGCACAGTGAGGATTGAGGTATGATCTGTAAACAACCAAAACATATGGTTGTATTTGTGGAAGGGATCAGTGGCCTTACATACATATCTGTAACACGTGCAGGCTGGGCCCAGTTGAGTCGCCCTAGCAATATCCCCTTGATTAGACACACGCAAGCTGCGGTTATGGAGTATATTGTGTAGGTAATGAATGAGGGCGAGTTACCTGCAGTAAATACATCAGATGACACTTGTGCCCTTTGTGAGAACTCAATCTCAGGTAGGTTTTCATAAGGAGGACAAATTTCTTTCACCTAAGTTCTTTTTCCAAATGATCAAGGGTACATTTCAAGTGAATACTACCTGCTGCTCATGGCTAAATTCACAGATTACCACAGTCTAGAAGGAATACCTATAGTCCTTGTATTAAGGTAAACCAGTTCAGCCAAATTTTGGGCTAATTAGACCCCAGTGTGCAGGGAATATCAATTCAGAAACATTTCATAGTCAAATATCATTGATTGATAACAACCCTCCATCCTTAACAAATTCTGAGATGACTGTGCAGATAGATACGGTGGAATAACCTGTGGTAAAACTATTGGTGCTCGTATTGCTATCTTCACAGTGATTAATGTAGCCTAACACTCTGCTGTATACCCAAGGCTGCATAGTTTAGTTTAGGTTTATGTCACGGTCAATCGTTAAACATGGGAAAGTGTTACTAATTGACCCATTGCACAATACTGCTCCTTGCGTTTTATACCTTCAAAATTGCTTATTGAAGACGTGTGAGACTCCAACAATACCTAAACATTTTTCATCAACTCCAGTCTACATACATTCAGAACACACTAGCCAGTATGGGTCAAAGCTACTTGCTGTACCATGTCACAGTAAATCCCACATAAATTCAGCCCTTGGCATGGTCTTGAGTAAGTTTGTCGTGAATTTTTCAAATGAAAAATGTTTTGCCTCCCTTTATTTGTTTATGACTGTAAACAGTTTTTGATTCCTTGCTGTGAGGTCAGGGAATCTATGCATTCATGCAGGCATGTTTAGAGATGTATGGTATGATATTCTCACCTCTCGTTGAGTGTTCTCTCCTGCTGTACCTGACAAGCTGGCGTCACTGGCAGAACCTCGTGGCCTTGGCTCGTGGTGAAGCTGCTACTACTGCTCCACGCAACACTGCAATCTCATCGTGTAAATGTAGTCTAATGGCTAGCTGCTGCCTGACTTCACAAGATAATCAGCATTGGTGAAACAAATGGAGTGCTTTTTACGTACGTAGAAACTGACACAAACTGGAACTCAAAAGTATAGGTGTTCGTAAATTCCTTGGAGTTGTAGTTGTAGTTGCAGTCAAAATAATCTCCCCTGAAAGGTAGCTGCTGAGCGATGGCTAGGCATCCAGCGTCCTTTGGTTGTGGTCGACTGATACCTAGTGAGACTCCGTTGATTGCTTAGGTCCAAGCGTGTATATAGAACACCTGGCTAAAGCTGCATTTCACTGGACTGCTGTACTGACGTCGTAGTGTCATCTGCAAGGCTGTTGTATAGCTAATGTGTATGCACGTATATGTAAATATGTGTATTGTGGATTCGTGTCTTTAGTTAGTTAGTTAGATGAAGTTTTACGGCCCAGTTTCTAACCAATTGGTTTAAGTCGAGCCGGCCACGGCCTTTT
>WURT03582515.1:0-40778 GCA_009936505.3 Holothuria glaberrima
TCTATCTATCTATCTATCTATCTATCTATCTATCTATCTATCTATCTATCTATCTATATATATATATATATATATATATATATATATATATATATCAGCTTAACCCTATACTGTAGGCATACCAGGCTAAAACTTTGATGATTTAAAGCTAGGTACTAAGTTTAAAACTAAATACATGAATTTAAGGTGACGTAAGTTTACCGGAGGCCATCTTGTTTTTGTAAGGTTTTAAGTCTTTCCTGTGCCATAGGGAAATTTCTTTTTCGTTTCCATGACAACTTAATTAGAAACTGTGTACATCCATGTTTGACTAGCTTCTTCAGAAATTTCAGTATGTTAGATAATAGATGAACATTACAAAAGAATACATCGATAACACTTTAAATCGCCCTAGTTTATAGTGCCATGACGTCATAGTCTTCTAAGGACAAACAAAAACTTACAGTTTAGGGCGTCACTTCCGGGGATTGGGGGGATACACCCTAGAAATTTTCAAAGTGTCGTCTGTTGGGAAACTTTTACCACTTTCTTTTGCAATTCAGTGACTTTTTCAACAGAAAAATATTTTACTTGGGACTACAGAATGTAGGCAAATTTTAGGATTACAATGTTATACATAGAGGAGTGAACTAGGGTAGAGTAGAAATACTACCTTGTATGTATTTAACCAGAGGACCTTGCGGCTCCCAGATTTAGGTGTATTGGGAAATTATTCTGTTTGTCAGGAAATTATTATATATTGTTGGGAAAGTAATCACAAATTAAGGGTTCTGTGTCAGTATGTGATCTCTACCACACTTTTCGTAAAACCACGATCTTTTGAAGAAATTCAGGCTGTGACACCACTCCCGACACTGTGATATAAAGCCTTTTGGAATGTGAAACAACTCAACCTGACTGCTCATCGGGAATGAGTTATGGGTATAGTAGTGTTTTAGGTTATCTATGCAATACACTGCCGATGTGGATATAAGTGTACCTACTATTGATCAACCACACATGGGGGGGGGCGAGTAGGCCTACATTGACCCTCTGCAACCTTCGTGTGATTTCGCCAACACTTCTTTAAAGTTGGCCAATTTATACAAAAAAGAAGAAAAATGGGTCCAGGTATGGTCCAGTAGCTCCGGCACGGGGGGTGGGCATGGGAGGCGTGTGCCCCCCAATAATCGAAAAAATTCTGAAAATTTTAAAATGATCCCAAAAGGCGTTTAAGCTATATATTCTGTAGGGGGTAGGGTGAGACGTGTTTCGACCGAGTGATGGATCTATGGTAATTATTTTCTATCACAAATGTTTCTCAAACTATCAGAATTTTCCCAAATCTCTCGCAAACTATCAAAATTTTCGCGCGCTTCAAACCTACCACAATGTTGTTCTCATTATCGACATCTTCCGATAGCAACTCCTAGAGAAGCACAGCAGCAAAAGTCCAAAGCTGTTTACGAATTACTAGGTAAAAGACTGGTTTTTTGAGTGTCATGTATGTTATTTCGCAGTTAATAGTGTCTCGATGCAGATTCAGAATGCAGGTTTTGTCATGGAAATCTTACTTAACGAAAAATTTCGGCCCGCTTCGCACGCATGCGCCACGGTTTCCATTTTATCTCGTGGCCATTATGTCTCGTATTTAGGAGCCATTGAGCCACGGGCCCCCTCACTGATACCGGGTTTTTTTATAGTACCTAAAATTGGTAAAAAATTTTAACAGAAAATTTTACTTGAAAGGTAGCATATGTGGCACCAGATTACATGTAAGGACACCCAATTTTTCAAAAATTTTCAAAGGGGAGGGGGACATCCCCTCCCCTTAGAACCCTACCCAGGTCGGCGATCATACAGCATACTGCATGGCAACCCGTCAGAAATAACGCCACTGTAAGCATTATGTCATTTCCCCCATTTTATTGCCTCTTTCACCTAACCAAAAATTAGAATTCACTAAAATATGGACACTCTCCATTCATATATATCACCTCCAAAAATATCCCAAAGATAGCGCCATTTTGCATAGAATCAACCTTAAATTCACAAAAATTACTCAAAGGGGAGGGGGACAACCCCTCCCCTTAGACTCCTCCCCCAGGACGGCACCATCTTTATACGGACAAAGGTAGGATCCCCATCGCTGTGCACAAACGCAGGGCATATAAAATGAAGGGCAATTTAAGCAAAAATTGGTGGTGCCCCCCCAATCACCAAAGTCTGGCGGCGCCACTGTATGGTCGATGACAGTTGCTTTCACTACCACGACCACTTAACTGCAACACCCCTTTCCATGCCGAATCAACTACGAATATATCAAAGTTTGATGTTTCCGATGTGGTCACGTCGAAGAATGTCGGTTCGCATGCAATGGGAACCAACATCGTTCTAATTTTCGGTGCGCTTCGAGCGCATCCATCATATGTGCTAATTGTCCAATTATTAATTCAAAAAGGACAGAGGGTGCCTTGCATTATTGCAAAACCTCTTGTAACCTTCGCGATTGCCTGTCTGAGCTCTCAGCCTTCAAACCGGCTGCATCATAAAGAAATTGAATGGTCGTTAGTCCTTGCTACTAAAAGAGCAAACTTAAATTGTAGGTCTGCTTAGTGAGTATTCAGTACTATTTGTAGATAGGTAACTGCTCTGTAAAATGAAAGCAAACATTACTAAAATGTTCGTAAAGTGTTATTTTCGGCGGGCTTCGTGCGCATTCATCTTTTACTCTTGTTGTTCTGTCATAGCTTTTCATAAAACAAGGTTAGTTAATCAGAGAGTAGTTTTTTTGGATGGAGGTTTAACCAGGGGGCTGTAAGAGCTCTTACAGCTCCCTGGTTGACGCCGCCACCAATTAAGGGGCAGGTGCTACAAATCGACTGTGTCATTGAAATAAATCTTCTCCTCCCTAAAGAGAGAACGTTATGTAAATTAGCTGCATAGTCATAAGTCTAAATTTTTCACAACAATTTGGAAAGTTTCCCGAATTTCCTGAAATGACTAGCTATTGAAAACTGTTCACCTTTTTACATAAACCTTATTGGTATACTCTTACCCGCGGCAATTAAACATCCAAAGATGCAATATTTTTTATCATCCAGCAACTGGCAATGGTATGACAGTAGCGACAAACCCCTAGTCTTACTGTGGATGTAGCAGATAACAAATCTCTTTTGTATGGACTACCTTATCAAGTGTAAGTCTTACAGAAATGCCAAGAAAGATACAAAAGACAGATTACTCTGTAACCTTGACGGTGTAAACTTCATTTCGAAGCGTTGTATCTCCTTCCAAATAACAACTCCCTGGTATAATGCTGTGGAAACTTTATTACCCTCCACCATCCCCTCCGTCAATCAAGCTCAGTGCATCTTGAAGAAATCGACCGGCGGTTATACTTCAAATTAATATTTTGAAAAGACTGCGGTTTTATGGTCTGGTTTTTGCCTATTCAATGACATATGAAGACAGTTGAATGCTTTATTCTGGTACCTCGAATTGCTTAAACGCTCCAAAACTTGCAAAGGTCTTTGTCCCCTGGTCCCCACAATGAGAGTTACCGAAATGGGCCCTATAAAACAACTAAGCTCCAACGTCAGAGACTATATTATGTTCCTACTATGCAAGTGCTACTCATGACCATGCTGTTGCAGCATACAAATGAAAACGGTACGCCAAGGCCAACTTGACCGTTATGCTTAAAATTTCTATTCTTTACTTTTTTGTAAAATTACCTTCAAACGGGGTTTTTAGTAAATCGTCCGTGACACAAATACGTTGTCAGGAAAGAAACCATTATTTGTAGGGAAAAGGTCCGCCACCACCATCTCATGATCCTTAGGGACACCCCTGCACAGGTTAGTGTTTGTACCTTACACATAGTAGCTATATTTTCTCTTTTCTATGACGAACATGGAGTGATGATTGCAATAGTGCAACTAGAGAAGCATACTAATGAGGTTTTCTTCTGCAATGGTCAGGCAATCTTCTTGTAAATAAAAGAAAATAGTAAAGATGACAGCATGGTCAGTGTAATATGTATAATAGGTAGAGCTGCATGAATGTAGATTTTCATGATGTTGTAACTCGTTTGCCTGACTTGTCTTTGAATAGTTACATGTTTGCGTTCGTGTTGGTTTGTATGGGCGAATGGCGTTTAATTTGTCTTTCCTTATAGAGTCCTGCAGCATTTATCTAGCATCATCACAACATCCTCCTGCCTACCCTCCCCTTCCCCTCTTATAAGATTTGGTTATCATAAAAATGTACACTGGCCTGCAGGAGGTGTGGAAAGAGAGGCGCAGGGGAGGCGTCCACTTCAAAATTTTCGTTGTGCCCCAAAATTAAAAAAGTTCCATCGAACTCATAAATTTTGATATACATCTCGCTTCCTGAAAATAGTTTTGCCCCCTGGAACTGATTTCACCCCCTTCAATACCGTCTGCCTACGGCCAGAGTGATGGGTTGACTACATTTTATACAACCATACTTAACTGGAAAAAGTTACTTCAGCAGTACCTTCCCACACTCACACAATACTAAAAGAAGGTTGACTGCGTTCCAGCTTAAAATAAATTATGTCAATATAATAGAAAGCCAGTTCGGTGTTATATAAAATTCTTGCTCTTTATGTAGTCCGGAAGAAGACTCGACACTCGGAATGCGTGCTAACAAAAACTGTTTGTCTTTCAAATTTCATTGGTAGTTTATAATGATATTAAGAAACCTTGAAATTATACAATATTTCCTCATGTATGTTCGCTTTGCAACTTACCTAAAGGCAAAAAATGTCTTTTTTTTACAAATCTGAAACAAACCGTCGCCAGATACAGATGTAACCTTTCAGAAGCAAGAACTGAAGGGTATGTTTTTTTTATAATACTTTGCTTCATTTTTAGCATTATCAGTCAAGTGTCTTTGTTATTGCAGAACTCGATACAGTCAGGAAATGTGTCGTTTTGCTCATCTGTGCGACTTTTTGTTAAAATTTAAACTGGTCTTCATCACGTGATTAAATGCTCTAAGCATTCATTCCCTTGAACGAGTGCAACATCTGTGATCAGAGTGGTTGTTGCTTCTGGTTGTAAATTTAACAAAGACGAAAGGGTGATATAACGTCACTTATGGTTTTCTAAGCTGAAGTCCGTTCTTAACAGTTACTTCCCAGAGGCTTGCAAGCTCAGGATTCTGGGCATAATCTCTTGATTTTGTAAGAAGAACATGAGAATACTTTGGATCACAAAGTCGCCCCCCCCCCAAAAAAAATAACAGTCAGAGAGAGCCTGACTCTTGACAAGAAAGTATGTGTTGCGTTACTTCTAAGCTATCTAACATAACCTCAACTGCCATTTCGAGTTGCAAAGAAGGGTTATGGAACAGATGAATCGAGAAAAAGATGGTCATTTATAATTTAGGTTAAGCACCCCAAGCTGAGTGATTAATTTGAGTTAAGTACAATATGAAAGGAAAGAATAAAGTTTCGAAAACATTGTTTATCTTGCTCTGATGTACTCATGCATGGATCAAATTTTACTTGTGTTTTTATACTTGTGGTCTTATTTCAGTTTACCTTATTAACGTACGTCAAAGCAAATCAACATGGAAGACTGTAATTCGTCATTGAGAGTAAACCTTAGGGTGAACGAAATCCGGTCCCTCCATGCTACTTACACTATCATGTTTGTAGGCTTACGTTGCGAAATCCCGTGATGTTGTTTACATCTTTTCTACTTGACATGACGCTGATCTAATAAATATATATTTCATGGGCGGTGCTAAACAGCGATAACGAGGCTCACAAAAGCAACGATTTCTATTTGAAAAAAATTGTCATTTTTGGACGTATTTTCGAAGGTTTAGCATCAGAGTTAGTTCATTTTTGTTTGATATTGGTATCAAGTGCAAAGCAAAATAACGCTGGAAAATTAAGGTTTGAAATTCTTCATCAAACAGGAGATCCTGCTCTAAGATTGTCTTTCTATCAATGCTACTTTTTGTGTTAGCTTTGAGTCGTACGCACATAACAACCGGAATGTCACTTCTTATCTTTACATTTGACTGAGAGAGTGTAAACATATCATCATAATGGTGCGATGAAGCAGTTAGATTTTACAAGGGAGAGTTGATCACTCGTCCAACATACCACGGACAACTAATACTGTAAGTCGATTTGTGGGTACGACCAGTTTTGGTTTAGATGATAAGAGAAATCTATGCAATTAGGATGGCGTGTGTGTATGTATGTGTGTATGTATGTGTGTATGTATGTGTGTATGTATGTTTGTGATGTTCAGCTTGTTTATACGATATCTCAAGAAGGGAAATTCTGAAAGTTTTCATACTTGATTAGCCTATTGAGAAGAGGAAGCATTTTGTTTTGGCGGTGATCAAAGGTCATTTGGGGTCACCGTAAATCGAACACTGGAAACATTCTCTGTACGATAGGCTATCTCAAGGTTGGAGACATGGATGTTTTCATAGTTATTATACGGATGCATTACATAAAGAAGATAGACCCTATTGTTTTTGATAGAGATTCAAACTTCAAGGTCATCCTAGGTGACCGAAGGTCAAACTCCCACAATTTTGTTTAAGCGATATCTCAAGATTCTTATCATGTATACTTATCATACTTAGCAAGTGATGCGTTATCTTTAGATAGTAAACACCAATGTTTTCGATGTAGGTCAAGTGTCATCGCAAGACACTGGAGGTTAGGCAGTGAAAATCTTGTTTACCAAAAACACGTGTTTATATGGTATACCAAGAGAGGGAGAATTAGGTATTTTCGTACCTAACATATGAATGCATGTGTAATAATGTGTAGATATAACCTTTCATTTTGATGGAGTGTCATCTTAGATTAGATCCGAGAGTTTAAAGTACTTTTCGTACTCAGTATGTAGGTGCGTTTTATAAATTAGATAAACAACATCGTTTTGGTGAGGCCAAAGGTCATCTGAGGTCACCGGAGGTTTAGTATTCAAAACCATGTATGACTAGGGCTGAGTCGGGTAGCAAAAAATTTGGAACCGGGTACCCGTTTTCATTACCCGGTTGGGTAACGGATACCCGAATCTTAAGGCCTACTCTGAAAGTTGGTGACTTTATTTAAAGCATACGGTAACACTCTGTGTGTGATTTTCACCGACTCACTGTATGCTGCGCTGTCTAATTACCCTAAGCAAAATGCATCACCGACTTTGTTATCCTGTTCATATTAGTAGGGAACAGTTCCGCACTTTTTAAACATAATACGGGTACCCGTTTTGTTCATTTTAGGTTCGGGTACCCGTATGTTCGGTCGGGTACTCGGGTATCCGAGGCCGACTCAGCCCTAGTATGCACCAAGTCTCAATGTAGGAATCGTTATACTTTTGATTCTTAGCCTGTAGATGTATATAGTAGATATACGGTCATTTTGGGTGGTGGTCAAAGGTCATTTGAGGTCACCATAGTTAAAAGACATTTTATACCGTATCTCACGGTAGGAATTATAGTTAGTTTTTGTACTTAACATATATTTGTCTGTATTTATAAATCCTGTTCTTATTGGGGTCAAATTATTTGCGAGTTCATCAGATGTTTGGAACTGAAAACCTTGTTTACATCATCTCTCAAGGTGGGAAGCATGTATACTTTTCATACTAAGCATGTATATGGTTTATTTTTGTACAGTGAAAAAGAGGCTGAAATCTAGTGAAATGTGACCATTGAAACCTCTACACATTTTTGCATACTGGCTCAACCAGAGGGCAGGCATGATAAACCAAACATGGTAAAGACAGGGTACGCGAAAGAAGTTACACGAACTAGTTCTGCCACTAGGTGAAGTAACCTGCATGAAGCAAACCTTTTATTATTACGTGACGTTATTTGAATGGATTTTCGTACGCGAAAACGCTCAGAAATTGGTACGTGATCGACCTTTTATCGTGCGCGATATTTTGAACGAGGAAACGCCATCATAGAAACTTTTCAAATAGCAATTACAAAGGATTGTGGGATAGAATTTTAGTATTTATCGCTCCTATCAATAACATTTTGCTATGGTAAAAATGGCAGATACCAAAATTCTGTCCCATAATCTTTTGTAATTACTATCTGGTAAAGGGTGCTAGGGAAATGCTTCCAAGGGAACTCATATTATCGATTTTCCACCCGAAGAGTTTGCAGAAATGCCGCGTTTCTGTGTTCATGAATTCGTCCTATACAGTACATAACTTTTGTCAGCTCATTGAGATAGTTTCCAATTGGGCCCATATCGTTGTTCATAGCGATATAACATTTTCACTTACGTCACAAATCTGTCATGATTAAGGTAGTCCTTGATGGAGGGATTTCACAACGTCACGTGATCGCGCGTTTCCTTGCTTTTGAAGGGCAAGATCGCGGACATTGTGTCACAGTACATATGGTTATGCCGTGCTTAATGCGTGTGTGTTTTGCCCTTCAGTGTCTGGGAATCCCACTCTCGTGACGTCTCAGGAAATCTCTTTTACACAACTGCACAATGGTGTACGTGCACACCTAGCGACCAATATCAGTCACGCACTGGTGGTACTAGTGCGCGTAAGTGATACCACGTGCACGCAATACTGCCCTGACAAAAGCCCTTGGCTTGTGTCTCCAACATGGCCTCGTTAACAATACATCACGCCAAGTAAAATGCGTACATTCATCTGCACGTCCATTCTTCTACTCACAATATTTGCTTTGATTCTCGGACCTTCGTTGTATTTTGAAAAATTGGCTTTAATAGAGGGGTTTCACTGAGTTACCTGATCACGTGTCTCTTTAATTTTGAAGGGCAAGATCGCGAGTCTTTTTTGCTTTGAAGAGCAAGCGTCCATTGTGTCCATAGAGCAGGATACAATAAACTTATATCCTGCTCTATGATTGTGTCACAGTAGTATCTATTGTTATGCCGTGCGCGTGTGTTCTAAATACGCTAACTGCGCGTGTGTTTCAAGCCCTTCAGTACCTCGGAAAACCACTCGCGTGACGTCAGGTGAAATCCCTCCATTGGCTGAAGAGTGGTGCTTACAAATATTGTCTCCTAATGCTCACTGGCTCTTGATAAAATGTCAAGATGAGGGCAATAAATTACCCCTCCCCACAGACACAAACTTGCCATTTTAGTTTACAACAATTAGGCATTAGTATTTCCATATTACTGACTAGGGGAGCACGAACGTGATGGATGAATTATAATGAGATCCAAACGTGGTTTTTCCGAGATCTACACTCAAAAAATTCAAGTGCTGATTTCAGCACTATAAGACCTATTTTACAGCACTTTGAAAGTGCCCTATAACGGACAGCACCCCAAGTGCTAAATTAGCATCTACTTAAGTGTTTTTTTTAGCACTTTACAAATGCCAACATAGATTTCATCATAATTTGGTGGAATTGGTTTGATAACAATGTTTGTGTTTTTATAATGATGCATACCATGCAGAATCCGTACGATGGAATGACGCCATTGCCTTTTGGAAATGATTTTCTAAGTGTTCCGTCGACACTCTGACAAAGAATCTTGCCCACACTGGCGCATTGTATTAAGGTTTATAATGGGTAGATCATTACAAACCATTTAAAGTCATTTTTACAGTTTATATATTATACTTAATAATTACTTACAAAATAAATGCTATAAACTACACCATTTACTCGGCTTTAAAATTGCCAAACAGGGGAAATAAGTAGTTACTGAATTCATAATTAAATGAAAGCTCAAATACATTTGTTGTCGAAGTTAAATTCATTGATGAGAAAATTGTCCAGATAAATAAGCCCCGCCTACCAAACCGGAATATTTCCATTATTTCCAAAAAGCGATCAGCCCCCCTGAGGTGCTGTGCATTAACACCACACAAGTGCTAAAACAGCACTTAAGGTGCTGATTCACCATCAGCACCCGTTCAGTGCTACCATTTTTAGCACTTGATTTTTTAGAGTGTATGCCCGGTCGGGTTTGTTATTTGAAAGAGTGCGATGCGTACGTAGGTTACTTAGAAAAAAGTGTTCATGTAGGATATGCGTGTAATGTTGTGGTGACCTTGACTGTCCTAAAGGACTATAGGAAATCCTCTATTTCACTTAAAGAGTTGTAAAAGTAGCATTTTTGCATTTGATAAAATTTAACCTTGATGAAACTCAGTTTATTGGTTGCCAAGTTCTGCGACCTCTTTGTAATATTCGTAACACCCAATTCTGCAATATCACACACCTAGCTTATATGTGTATAAAAACACCTTGCTAAAGATTAAGAGCAGGGCATGAGTATGATGAAGCGTGAAGGACGTCAGCATCCTACGCACCCTACCGTCTGTTTACATACTATAAGTACCGCTATCCAAGGGTGATAAAGATATAAAATGCTTAAAACAGTAAATATTACCCAAAAAAGACTGAAATGTAAAACATGAAAGAAAAAAAGATCAAATTAAAAACAATCGCAGGCAGAGCAAAGTTGTCAATGGAACATTACTCTGCAGAAACCGTGTAATATTTTGATTCTAAGAAAACAGCCACTAAACCTATGTATTACGAGACAATGTATGCAGATCCCAGAGAAGACCTGGTAAAGCTAAGGAATGAATCTAGAGAAGTGTACAAGACAATGTCCTCATTTTCCGGGTGCAACGTGAATTCGATACACGTTGAACAAAAAAGGCTAAACTGAGATCTCCCAGGCAGGTATGACGGACCTGCAACTCTTCATGTTGAAAAGCAACTGTAATCCAATAAATATTTCTCATAACCGCAATTCTATGTTTCTTTCAAAGAAATGACAGAGGGGGTATCTAAGCGGATTGCTATTTAGAGAGGAAAAAATCAAGTATAAAAAATAAAATAGAAAGTGTAACTTTATCATGAACCCTACCAAAGGTATACATTAAAAAGGAGATGGAACTGGCAAAACAATTCGGGAAAAGGCCAGCTGTGAATCTGATATACGCCCTTCCCTTTCCTGTGCATAACATTGGGATAAAATAGCACGAGTGAGTGAAACCTCCTTAAATCCTTCTTAATATGTAATTCAAGGATCACACATAGTTTTATAAATAGCCTTTTGAAGGTATTCTCCTCCTTCCTGTTACAAGTGTGCAGATAAGCGGACTCTTCAGCCTCATTTTTATTTTGACTTCATACAGAAAGGGGAAGTTTGTTTCTCATTGCAAAATCTTATCACTTTTTATGGAACAATTTGAGGTCAACTTGGCCACGGACCCGGAGAAACTCTCAACAAACATTTTCACTGTACTACTTGGCTTTGTTTCACAAAATTAGATATCTGTGTAAACTTAGAAGTAGATGTAATGTGCAAACTGTGATGGAAAGGGTCAAAGGTCAAACCGTATGCGTACGGGGTCAATATTTCTGGGGGTAGGGATAATTTTTGCCCGAATTTAGAATTTTTGACCAAGTTGTCTTAAAATTTTTGACCAAGTTGCCCCAATTTTGATACCGCTGTGTTGGTTGTCATCAGTGGCGTACCCAGGATTTCTCTCTTACGGGGGAATGCAGTGTATGTATGATCGCGGGGGAGGTGGGGTCTAAAGGGGAGGGGGTGTCCTTACATGCAATCTGGTGTCACATATGTTATCTTTTATAGTAAAACTTGTGTTACAAATTTACGTATTTTGTAGGAACTAAAAAAATCGGCATCAAGGAGGGGGACATGGCCCAATGCCCCCCCCCCATGTGAACGCTAGTGGTCTCATAATAAATCGTTGAACAGGCTTAACATTAGTGATCAAATAATAGAGAGATTAGGACAGTAGTCATGGCCAGCAAAAAGGGCATAATGTATTTTCTTGGCTGCCTCATTTGCCCGAATGGATCCACAATTTTTGCCCGAATTGGGAGGGCATTTTCCCTTTGCCCCTCCCTCTGCCTCGTACGCTTTTGAGTCAAACTGCTCATTTTTGGTTGTATTTGTTGTAAAAAGTTTGACAATTACGTAGTCGAAAGAATGCCAGTTATGTCGTCGAAAGATTTGTTGGATTTATGCAGTTCAAGTCAAAGGGTCAAAGGTTCAGAATTTCAGATATCTATAAGTACAAAGTACTGACATTTTACTTTGAAAGCTTCTACAACACTTGAATGAATTTCACGACACGGTGATGAGCGAGGGGTGCCGGTGCCGGAGGAAGGGGGCAGGAGAGGTCTATGATGGACTACGATTTTTGTTGTTGAAATACACAACAGTTCTTTGGGATCATTCCCTTTAAAAGTATTGAATCCAAAAACTTAAATAATGATGATAGCTTGGTCAGTTGTTAAGGGAACTCCTCCGATGTCATTGTGATGTAGCATAGCCCATGGCCAGATATGTGACGCTCAACTCCGGACTCGGATTCAAGTTCACTTTGCTGGACTCGGAATTGGTCAGAATTGGAAGTTCCGGAATCGAAATTGGCCAGGAATGAGTTGCAGGCGCACTTAGACTCGAAGTCAGTTTCAGCAGAGTTCACAAAACTGGAAGTTGTATGAAACAGAATTTGGGCCACTAGAATTGAAATTACTGGGAATCGGAGGGTACTGGACTAAGAACTGGCCCGAAATGGTGGCCACTGGAATCGGAATTGGCCCGGTATAGCGATAGGTGGACTCGGGTACATTCCTGCCAATTACATCGTCAAGCCTGGTTAGAGTAGCATCAAAACTACAAATAGTAAGAGAGTGTACTCAACAGACTATGACCTTCAGAAATTTAAAGACGAATACTCGTCACCCCAAAGAATATTTTTAGTGTGGGGGTATCAAAATTCTCAGTTGGTGACTGCTCTTTGATTGACATTTAAAAGTTTGAAAATTCAAATGATACAGAGTAACTCACATTCCACACAATGCAGAGAGAGTGCCCAGATTACACATTATAGCCTTGTATGCTCACCAGAACATGGCCTGAAGCAATAAAATAAGTTTGTGTCTACACAAGGAGGAGCTTTATATGGAAGGAGCTTCAAGTTGCTAAGTTGGGAAAATTGGAGCTGTGTGGGAAGACGTGAATTGCCGTTTAAGATCAGTACAGACTACGGTAAAAGTTTGGGATGTGCAGAAGACTGGCGTTTTTACTTTAAACTGCAGAAATAAACTTGCTTGGGAAAAATTATTTTACTGTCTGGGACGAGATAAATTTACCTTTCACGGATCTCAGCTAGATTATTTGTTCGTCAAGGGTCTGTAGGCCTTTACTTGTTAAAATGACGAGTTTACTTTCTTGTAGACTAATCAGCTTTTTTCCCAGAAGAATCCTAACATTTCCTTACATTATCAGAAATGTCAGTACAGATAACAATTAAACACGTTTTAGGAAAATTAGAATGAAACCATAGAGTATTTGGCCATTGAAATCAACTCAGCGTACTATTGTATAATTGGTTTGTACAAGTTGTTCAGATTAGGAGTAGACCTAGTTAACATTATACCTCAATATTCCGTCAGCTTCGTTGTGGGTACTTTGAAAAAGTTCCAACAACACACCAGACTTAAAAATAGAATGCACTTTTGACTTCTACAAATCGTCGCGTATACGAACTGTTCGTTGAATGACTTCGAGTTCTTCAATTGCATTACACGGTCAAACCATTGAGCTGTACAAGTATTAGCTTCATAGTCAAACTACTGTGTAAGGATAACTTGGAAAAAATGAGGTAACGTGCTGCACAGACCTTACTTAGTTCAATCACCTGAGTATCGACCACGTTTTGCCAAGTATGCTCTCGAAACTCAGTTGGCGTGAGATGAAAACGTCCACATAGCAAATTACTCCATTTGTGTTAAGTTATGCCAACACATTTTCTTTTATAATGATATGTTTTTCTTATCAGGGGGAGAGGAAAGACATTGTACTAATGCTGAAATTTTATCTCAATCCTTTAATTAAGATAAGTGATTCAATTAGGTTATTTTGTCTTTGGGAGAATTCAGGTAGCTTTTGCTGGGGCAAATACAGTCATCACAAACTAAATTTTCAAAATAGTAAAATCAAGAGTGTATATCTGTGGTCACGTGACAAATACTTCGGTTAGTAAAATAATTGTTTTATTCATTTAAACAATTCATTTTTATCCAAAGGGGGTATTAGGAGGAGGTATGGGGTGGTTGCCCATCTCTGAGCAAAAAACTGTGAAATTGCTGGCAAAAAGACGTTTTCGGGGCCAAATTCATGTCCTGGTGGTTTGTCAACACATTTCACCGTATATGTGAGATATCTCCCCACACGCCTATGATTTAACCTGTGATATACGATATTTGCTTTGTCAAACTTCGAGGAAGATGATATGTTAGGGAGACAGAAGCAGATACGAATGAATAGTTGGAGCTATTGCAAAGCATATTCTTTTGGCAAAGTGAGATTTTGTGATGACGATGTAACACGTACTTCTGTGGAACATGTATACTGTAGCACTTGATTTAGGCACTACGACATATGTCGTAGTGTAGCACTACGACATATGCCGCCAATTATGAACACCATCGATGACAGATTTCTTTCCATGAACTTGTCTTTCTCGCTTCACTATTTGTGAATAAATATATATATATACACATTATACATATATTTGTCGGAGCACTCGAGTTATCGTTGTTTCCCGCTCTCAAAAATCGATTTTACTTGAGACAAAAAGACACATTGCCAACAACTTTCTAATGCTCCGTTTCCAAGACAACACTTTTAAGTTAATTCATGGCTTAAAAATCTATAACCATTTATTCCAGGACTGATTTGCTCGCGAAATACTCGACGAAATAACAACAAACCATGTTAGCGGTATTGCTGATGTATGCGAGAATCGTTATTGAACCAATCACGGCTGTCGTTAATTCAGATGCACGGGTCACCATAGCAACGTATTTTGTGATTTAATTTAGAACAGTAAGCGAATACCTGACGTGTTGAATAGCATAGCCTCCAAGCATGGAAGTACTACTTCCATGCTCCAAGCTAATACGCTACAGATAACATGGCGACTTGATCACGTCATCGTTATAAGGACATGTGTAAGTTAGTCGCTGTTACTTGTAATATGAGGTCGAACTGAAGTGTTATTTCCTCACAAGTTGAAAATGACAGCTAGAGACGATGTGGTTTTAATTCAAAATGTTTAAATCTATGATCGTCCACTAAATCAAGTTGATAAGCTTTCTTAAGGGAAGAGTTATCTAAAGCTGACGTCATACGCATGTCAGTTCACGATTACACAAATAATAATGATAGTGCTCATTTTACTTAAAAAAAATATTTCGAAGTAAAATTTATGGCTTCGAAAATGCACTCGGATCAGATAAATAAAGTCAAATGAATGCATTTCTACCGGCTGAGTAGTGACTTATTACAGCCCTCAGCGCATCACACGAATTGCAAATCTGGGAATTTCTGTCTGCTGTGGTATAAAACATTTAATAATTGAAAAGATGATCTTAATAACAAATTGTCGTTTCTACAACTTCTTGTTTCAAGTACACAACCAAATAAGTAATTTTTCCCGATAGAATAGGTCATGTCTGCAAACAGACAACGGTTGTAACGTCAACTCTAATTATAGATAAGATCCTCTCGTGTTGTTATTTAGTCATGTACGCTTTTCTCGAGTTACGTATTTTAAAATGTTCTCATCACCATTCATCCTTTTAAAGGCGCACACACACTCACACACACACACACACAATACGCAAGCAGAAGGAAAGGGCAGGATCATCTTAAAGGGAAAATTCAGTCACCCCAAATTCACTTAGTGTATCCAGGTAGGCTACCTAAATTCATGAATGGCTATTTTAAATCCTGTTACAACTTTCGCTACTGAATTGTTTGACATAAGCCGATGCAAAACTCCTTAGTTACCGCTCATGTGCAATAATGTATTTGTATGCGAAAGCACCAGGAGATTTGTACAATTTTGAAGATGCATCAAAATAAATTTAATGCGACTGTTTGTGCCCTTTAAAGCTGCAGTCAGCAATATCATAGGACGGTGACCCAAAAAATCTCAGGAAATCCAGCCAGGACCTTAGATGTCCTACGGAGCCCCCCCCCCCCGTGTGAGGGATGGTTGATCACCATAAAACTTTGGGGAAATGAGGCCTTTCTATTCAATTTCCCCATTTTCTGAGGGTACGATTCATAGTCAAAAAGATAAAATTATCAGCATTCTTAATTAACAGCAGTGATTGTGAAACGTAACAACTTGAGAACAGATCTGCACATAGGCGTAGAAGAGCTGTTCTCGACCGAAATGGTGAACGTTGTTTCCGACCGACGTCCTTGGGGAGGTGTTCCCCCCCCCCCTTAAGAAAAGTTTTAACATTGGAGTTCCTTAGATACATTTGGTGCAATATTTGAGCAAAGTTTTTACATTTTATACAGAGGAGACAAATAAGAAATTTTCGTCCTTGAATTAAGGGGACAGAAACATACTTTCTCCTCACCACATTTTTGACAGCGGGGCTTTAGCCCCCAGACCGCCCACCAAGCTTCCTACGTCCATGAATTGTAAGAAGGGGATTAAAATAAGACCTTTTTAACTTTGATGGCACAAAATAGGGAACAGAGCATCCCTGCTTGCTTAGATGATGCTCGACTACTTGAAAGCTGAAATGTGTTTAATTTGCAATGCCCATTGATGAACTACAAATCAATCTAATAATAAAGACATCAAACGATGAAGCGTCCCAACAAACACATTACACTATACCATAGAGCTGATAATCACGCGAAGCTTTTGTTTGCAAACAAAAATTCGTTGTGCATTCGTTTGATTTGTCCCAACCAATTGAAAAAAGTGTCAATGTTTGTTTTCTCTAATTTGTCATTTTTGAAACGATCTCGTGACCCTCTGAATATTTTTCACCACCCAATTACATTGTCTCGTCACCGATGGATTGCAGACCATCCCTTTATGGAATGTTTAAGAAACGTTTCTGATATGTGATGACAATGTGAAGGTCCTTTGTATAGGAAAAAGCCCTGTCGGCTCCCTACCATTGCAGGCGAAATCCAAAAAGTACCCCCAAGAGGAGTAGCAATCCAAACTGGGGGCACGCATCTCTACTAGAAACCCTCACACAGCCCTGTCTTGTTTAGCTTCAACAAAGTTCCGACAAAGTATACCACTTTCCACTGTTCCAAGAGCCCGTGCTAGTGACACTGACAATTAAAAGCTGTGTCCAATGTATGTAGCCTACACACATTATGCTGGTATGCGACAAATAGCAATTGCAAACAGAAGTGTGTAAAAACTACTTCCTTCCATATGCAATGGCGAATGTGAGTACAATTGAATTACGTCCTGAGTAAGATTACCTGAATGCGGATATTGCATTCAGGAAAATACCGTAATTGAATTGCTTCCAATGGAGCCATTAGTGTTGGTGCGCACTATATTAAGTATAGCCTTTTTACAAGAAATTCACATACTTACAAAAATGGAGCAACTATTTCAAACATGGTTTATGGTTGTATGGCATACAATACTTAAATGCCACGTATCCTGCTTAGCAAGCCTGGTTTCTTACATTTTCTCCCTCATAACTTGCAAAGAGGGTTAGACTGATCAAGAAATCCACCACCCAACCTGTTAAGCAGATAAAACGTCAAACTTCTCTCAAATTTTGTAACTCTCAAATTTCAATGTAGATCAAATTTGTACAAAATGGAAACGAAATTCCAAGCTATCTACTAAAGGTCTAAAAGATCTCTGTGTCTTTTGTCATTCTCGTCCGATGTATCTATATGTAAGCTTTTAACAGACACGCTTCCGTAAATATAGAAATAATGAATTACGTTCTTCACATGTATCCAAGCACCCCGCCGTGTTTTTGTCGATATACGCTTAATGGAAAATATATAAACGTCATACTACCTAGTGTTCTTGGCAAATTGCCAAGTCAATGCGACCTACGCGTATTCGTATATCGCATTGTCCCCTTTGCGTTAAAGTTCACATATTGTAAGCGCATTATCCCTTATGAAGACGAAGACACAAAAACATGTTTGAAAGGTTAATCGCAATTAACCTTACGTTAATTAACATACTCAGATATACTATATCGTGAGTGGTTCATTTCAATCACGTGACAATTTCTGTTCGATTACAGTGCTCTCCATGTGCAACGTAAGTCATATCATGCAATGCAAAGAGGGGAGGGAGGTGTGAAAATTTACGTAATCTATCAACTTCGTCAAAAAGAGCGAGCATGCAAAATGAGCTGGCTTTTTTTAAGAAGGTTAACAAGTTCTAGCATGTCTTCACCCGACTGGCCACGTATGCTGGTTCCGACTCTGTGTATTATTTTCTCAAGCGGTGAGCTCAAAATTTTCAACGGAAAATTAATTCATTATCAGATGCTGATATTTTTTTTATTTCTTACTTTATTATTTATTTACCATTGGTTTTCACCTTGTTATGTGTACGTCTACAAGAAAAATCACGACTGGCTGACTTACCTTATGCTCCTATATTTTGTATGAAAGGACAAGCAAACTTACATAGTTGTTGTTTTCGGCCGTTATATCGGTTACATCATTTGAAAGGAGAAAGGTGCTGTATGGCCTGTGGTCGCCGTTGGTCGGTGTTTTTAATGTTGTTCCTTGACGAAGGCAAAAGGAATCTATGCTGTGTGGGTCACGACGCCGTGTGTCTGCGTGCACGTGGGTGTGGGTGTGTGTGCGTGTGCTTGGTTGTACGTGAGACTAAATTTTTAAACACAATATTTAGATAGGAATCGTGAATACTTTTCACAGTTGGTATACAGACTGAGAAAAGAAACCTATTGATTGAAGAAGAAACCTATCGTTTTTCAGGAGGTCAGATTTCACTTGTTAGCAAAGGTAAAAATCCAAGACCTTGTAAACACGATATCTTAAGTCATGATCCATGGATACGTTATAGTGCGTGCATTTTAGTGAACAGATGAATGCTAATGTTACGAGCGAACAGCGAAGTATAGCTGTCGTGTTTTGGACTTGCAACAGTCGTTAGGTCCAATATGGTGACATTTCTCATGTCTTGTTATTTCCTGTACTTCTTGTACAATATTGTAAGTTTTATAAACCGTTGTTAATACAAGTTTAGTGATAAAAAATGATTGTTAATATAATTTGAAGAAAAAATTATGCTTTTGTCCCTTCCGAGTGACTGTCCTAAATCTAATTCGAAGCTTCATCGCCTCTTTACCGTTTTGTAGACTGCTGTTACAAACAACGTGCTTACTCTCCCCAACAAGTACTTTTAGATTCAGAACTAAGCAATAGTATCAAGCAACTAGTTTTAAAGGATCCAGTGAATACAAAAATTAGTTTATCGTTAAAATGAAATCACAGTAATCACAAAATACGGTTTTGATTTAGAGTATTTTGTACAAATCTAGGGTTTCCTAAGGCGTAGGTTATGTGACCCTACCACTTATTGCGTATTCATATCAGTGATGGCAATCTACGGACTGGATGCATTACAAAGTGGTCTAAACGCCACATGCGACTAAGGAGAGGACGTCACCCTAACGTTAAACGAGGTTTAGTCAGGGGTTCCACCTGGTGTTCGATTATGCCTGGGGTTCGGTTAGGGATAAAGTTATGAATAAGTCAGTTTAAGGGTTATGTTAGGGTTAAACGGCCTCTTAAATAAGCAATGTCCGAAGTGCTTATGACAAGGATATCATACAAATATTTGGATGACGTCCTCTCCATAGACTCATGTACTGACCGACGTTAGTGCGAGTGCTCAACTGACTACTTATACTATACCATGATAATTGTGATTACGGCAAGGCACAGAGCAGATTCGTGTAGCCTGCCTTTTGTGCTAACACACATGAATATTTTTCATTTTGAGAAAAGCCTCAATAGTCAATACCGCTTTAGTCTATGGATGCCTACATCCATGTCATTGCTGCCGAAGCCTCCACAGTAAGTTAATGTGTCGTTCATGGCCAGCAAAGCCTGGCAAAGGGTGATTGCTGAACTGTTGAACGATCCCCACTTAATTTAAACATGAAAGTGTTACCTTCGAGTAAGCACTTCCCATCGTTATTGAAGACAATAACATAAAAGACAACCCTCCACTAGATGCATGACTCCATCCTTGGAGTAACTCCATCAAATTGGTTAGTATTTATTCACGCAAGGTGCTTTATAGAGTTTATTTTTTTAAGACCCCTACATCTTAGTTGAACCTGTTGGCGCGGTGGATCGGTGGATGGGGCGTTAAACTCTCACGCGAAAGGTACGCGGTTCGATCCCCATGTCAACTTCAAACTGTCATCTTTCTTTTTCCCTTCAGTTTTAGATTCGCGAGTGTGAATGCCTCGCATTCTGGTTTTTAATAGAGGTCAAGTGTTATCTGAGGTTCAGGGCCTTTTGTAACAAACATACTGGGGGCCATGCCCCCAGTCCCATACACAGCCCCCACTCAGCTCATTGGGCCCCCAGTATGGTCCTTTTTTCGGGAAATTTTTATTTCAAACGTGTAAACATTGCCCAATTTTATGCTGACAGAATAGGGGTAAGTACTAAACTACTTCACTCAGTGAAGAAAATAAGCATATTTGACACCAGATTAAAAATTTCCAAAGTTGATGCCGATTTTTTTTTTTTTTTAGTTCCTAAAAATACGTCAATTTTTTTAATACAAGTTTAACTCCAAAAGGTAGCATATATGGCACCAGATTGCATGAAAGGACGCCCAATTTTTCAAAAATTTCCAAAGGGGAGGGGGACACCACTCCCCCAGGCCAGCGATCACACAACACATTGTATGGCTCATGAGCATGCCACTACTGGAGAGGCATTTTTCTGAAAAATTTCTTGGTAAATTAAGCACCAATCAATGGTGGCCCTCCGCTTAGATGGTCCCTTTCGTCAAATGTCCCCACTAAAAATTCTTAGAAAAGGCCCTACTGAGGTTAATGCGGGTCAAGTAGTGAGAACCTTGTAAAGTGTAAACATGACATCTTAAGAACGGTAACATTTAGAGATTTCATCTTTAGCATATGGATGTCCCAAACTGAGTACATGGAAACTGTCGTTTTTATGGAGGTCAAAGATCATTTGAGGTCAACAGAGGTCAATCTGTGGAGATCATGTATATAAATTTCTTGAGAGAGTAAAATAGGACGGGTACATGCATAATTGGCATGAAGGTATCTCATGTATTTATTCACATCATTACTTGTAACGATATAAATCGGCAAAGCTGTCGTCAAAAACAGAAATATAAAACCTGTGTAGTATATCCAAAGCAAGAATGTTATCAGTCTAGAATTAAAGGGTGGGTACAATACTTGTCTACATCTGAAAACAAAAATTATGATGTACCGGTACTTCTAAAAAGTTATTCGCTTTTAAGAATGGATCACATGAGCTTTAAATAAAAGTGTGGAGCTTGCTCAAGAAAAGGGCGCAGCTTGAAAGTAGTTAATCTTGTTTAAGACCACCACAACTACTTGCAGAATGGAAGTTATTACTTCCATGCTTGCAGCAGTGATGTTCATACTCTTGTAAAGATTTTATAGTGAAGGTAACAAAGTATCTTATGTCTTTGTTTTTAACCCCCAGCCCATCAAAGGAGTTATAGTGTACTCTAAACTTTACTACAGCAAGGATTTTGAAATTGGTGTTACTCCAGAGGTTCATCCCCTTGGTCTCCACGCCGGTGGGTCGAGTAAGAGTGCAGTTGTAAGTTATATTTTGTAAATATGTGAATATGGTACGAGTATATTGTCACATGAAATACTGTGCTATTTTGTTTGTTTGTTTTTTTTTGTTTATTATTGTGTGACATGCAAATAGGTTCAGTGTTTACTCTTGGTCCAGTCTGGGTATTGCTTGGAAGTTTGTTTAAAAAGCACAGGCTGTTTAGACTAGATTTAAAGAAACTTAGAAGTGTCATTTATTTCCCTGTTAACCTTAAGGACTTATACTTAAGTCACGTAATACCAGCTCCCTGATAATACAGTTCCACTTGGCAGGCACTTCCATCAAAACCAGTTACGCATCGTTCTAAAGCACTTTAAGGAAGACGAGTTCAATAGATGACTTGTGTTTTGCTTCAAGACAGTCTTCCTTGATTGATTGCACTTTGTTGAAGCTATTCAAGTCAGTTCTTGCTCACACTATGGAGCTAGTAGCTTCGTACTCCACTGTAGCTCCTCATTACGTCTTGTGTTTAATTTGGGTTCTCATTTTGGGAGCAGTTTGGGGTTTTTTTTCGCAAGCAATGACATAATATACTGGACCTTTCTTAAGAATCACTTCCTTATAAAATGTGTCAATTTGAAATGTATACAAAAGTTCTTAATTAATATTTTCCAAGGCAAGAAGGAATCACTATAAACCTTCAGCGTCATGGTTTCTGTTTAGAGACTGCATATGAAGGTGGATTGCACTTTCGTCTACGTGATTTACCCTGGCGACTATGCTTCAGGCATTTGACATATTACGCAACAACTGACTGCAGGCTTGCACATAACCAGATAACCCGCGAAGCCGACTCTGTTTCCTCAGCTTCTCTGCTTCCCAAGTAATATGACTGAACAAAGAATCATGTCGTACAGCCTGCAACGTAGGCAATCTTGCACATAGAATTGTATAACCAACTACAGAAAATATTTCGAAAGAACAATTCCACGAAATAAAATGCAATGAGGAACGACATTTGACATCAGCCACAAATTTCACCGTAGTTGCATCTTGCATCGATTAATAGTTTCCTCCCTACCATATGACATCGATAAACTTACACCGATGACTGCAATGCAATTCGATGACTGCAATGCAATTAGGGGAAAACGTTTTCGAAATTTTCAAGAGACATATCTGACGTGGAATTTTAGAGAGACGATTTTAAATGGAAATTCTGTTTCATACATGTCTACTTCACTGAAGAGGTAGAAGGCGCATGCAAGGCAAAAGAAACGGCTCCTTGAACTATTTTACTAGCGTTCAATTCATCTCTTCCAAGGGTTTTGTTTTAAATGAAAGGTAAGCGATGAAACGTACCTTAGCTGAACGGAAACCTTAATTTCACAAAATGTGAATCGAAAAGACGTCAGCTCAAATACCTTTTATATATATATATATATATGTATACAGACAGACAGACAGACAGATAGATGTAGTATATATATATCGTATATATATATATATCATATATATATGTCGTATATTATATATATATATATTTATATATATGTATATGTATATATACATAAACGGCAATGACAAACAAGTACAGAACACACGGCATACTGTAAAAAAGATCTTAAAGTTAGATGATTAGGCCTAAGTGCAGAAAAAAGGGTACCAAATCTGCACAGACAACAGCAAGACTTATACGGAAAACGGTAAAAAGCTAAAACTTTCAAAAAGCAAAACAAGCCAAATGCAAAAGATGCAAAACATTTCGGAGAGGTATACTCTCCCTAGTCACTTGCAAAGAACAAATTGCAGTGGAGAATACAAGCCCGCAACTAGAAAGGATGTTCTCTACCACGGCTTGCGTTTCTTATTTTAATACCTATAGGACTGCAGGAGCGAGGGTATATTCAGGCGGTAAATCCATTTTAACTCAATCTTTCTCTGGTTCTTTTGTTATTGTTGCGAATCTTCTCAATCCTTCGAAATGTGTATACACGCATAAAAATGTATATATATATATATATAAATATAAATATATATATATATATATATATAAATCCAGCATGGCCTTCTTTTCGTCTTTCAGTCTTTAATTGTATCTTTTGTATGGAGCATACGTGGATTCTATCATCTTTATAAGGAGCCTATTTCCACATATTTTCTGGTGCAAAATGTTAAACTGTCCGTAGTAAGCCTCGGAAATGCAAAATTTGAACAAAGGTTTTAAAATTTCCTTTCTTCATGTCGCTAGAGTCTTAACATTTATCGTGGAAACTCGTTAAAAGTAAAAAGAGTGAGCACATACTTATTGTGAGAAATGCATGTGAAAACATCTTTAGCGATGTGTCCCTAAGCCCTGAAGCGTCAGTATCAAGCTGATATCAGTTGTAAGAGCAATTTCCTCATACCTGCTGCCAGACGCAAATATTGTGTTTTCTTTCTACTAAAGTTCTTGACCTTTTAAGCAAATAGAGGCTCCAGTCAAACTCCCAAGTCTTGGAAAATAAGCTATACCTCTTACAACATAGAAATTTAACCAACTGGATCGATACAAAACTATTATTATGCATTTTATTAAATGGTTTGATATCTTGTTCTCTCCGCTTTTTTTTTTCGTTTTTTGTAAGGAGACTATTTGCACAGTTAAGACTTTTAAAAATATTTTCCCCATCTTCTCATACACGCTACCTTTTAACGAATGCATGTAAATTGTTCAAATGTTTCAGTATGACAAAGAAATAACATTACAATATTTGATTCGAGAGTAATCCTTCTCTGGGTAAACAGAAAATCAATAATTTTAAACTTGTTTGTTCGATTGAAGCCTATCACATTCCAACAGGTTTATATTTGCCGAGCAGTTTTTCTAATTGCCAGGTTTTTAAAATAGTTAATGCCAGAAAGTGTGGGAACATATGCGATTGTAAGAAAAACGATATCTGCTTTAAATGTTAACGACCGTACAATTTAAAAAAAACTTTTATTTTCCATTTTCGTATTTCTAACAGCTATTTTGAAGTTAAGAGGTTCTTCGAGTGACAACATTAGTACATTTTATACATTCGTCATATTGAAGAACGAGTAGGCGAGACTTTCATCTTTGACATCATCATAACCTACTATGATGTTTACGAATAATAGATGAAGAAATCTGGATGATTCATTCAGAAGTCAGCACAGGCAGAATCATTCTGAAAAATAAACGCTTCAACGATATTATAGCATATGTGGCTTTAGACGGATTTAAATCCGTTTTAACATCGTAGACATGTCACACAGTCACTTGGGCGATAGTCTCCTCGTTCCAACTACTTAGATCGTCACGTTTTGGGTTTGAAACTCCACACCTACTGAAACATCAACCGGCTGTGTCATACGAGGATTGAGTCATTCTTGAATACCAGCACTGGCGGACATTCTGATGTTCTCCCGGAAGTAAGCAGAGGAACATTATAACCCTTGACTTGGCCCCTCATCAGAGGGAGATATGTTTCTTTATTTTTAGCAAAAGTGAACTTTTTGTTTGAGTTTCATTCACCCTGCGTGCAGCATCATGCCTGGGGACACCAATGACAATCTAGAACAAGCGGAGCAGGGTCAGGCCACGGTGGTAGTGACACCTGTCAATGGGTCCATACACGAAGGGCAAGAGTCTGAACATGACTGCAGCGATGGAGCTCACACAGACGTTGAAAATGACGTCAAAAGTAATCTCCATGCCAACGGAACCACAACAGAGGATGGGGATGATGACGGAGGCAGTGGAAGACAAGGTGCGATGGGAAAAATTGTTGGAACTTTGCAGGTAAGTAAATTATTTTGTCAGTTTAATGGTATACGTTTCCAACTTTTTGTTATTTTATAATAACTCTAAAATCAGCTTTACAATAAGTATCATCATTTGTACTAGAAAATTGGGTAAAAGTATATATAGTTGCGAGTAAACTTGTGTTATCTGATGATCTTTAGATTCATGAAACGTATAGTGCTGTAGCAATGCAGTGGACTCGATAAAGGCAGTTTCGTGAAAAATATTTCCAAGATCAATAGCCAAGTCAAACTCTTACAATAGCAGACTGAAATGATTGCAATGCATGATGGGACTTTGAGTATAAACAACTGGGGCCATGCTAAATGGAGTGCCTGCTAAATTACCGCTAGCGCTACTACTGTATTGTTTAACTCTCAGTTCATATGCTTCTTTTATATCCGTGACGTAATCATTAACATCTGCTATGGTTGAACCTCAAGTCCATATAGCATACTGCACCTTTCGACTTTCATTGGACTGTCCCGGGAAACTTGCATAAAACATCGAGAGGTGTGGTTAAAGGCACATAAAACTTTTAGTTTGAAGTTTCTTTTTTTTGTCTTAAAACATTTCAATTACCTTATATAAGAATATGCTGACATTCAGTGGTGTTGAATGGTGTAGCTCGCAATCTTAGATAGCTTTTAACGGCACTGTCTGAACAGCATAACACTTGGTTTACAATGACTCCCCCCCCCCACACACACACACACGCACACACACACGCTGTTTCATGGGACTGATTGTTGCAGGTACTTTTGTTAGATGAATGTTTTGTGGTTATGTTTACTCTAGTACATCTGTAGAGTTTTCAAAGATCAGTATCTGGAGCACGGGGTATGTAGGAAACTCAGTGTGTGCATAAATAACATACGCCACGTGGTCGGGTGTTTGTCTCGTTGATTGTATTAGGCCTACAAGTTACAACTGTATATATCTAGGCTGGGTATTGCTGTTCGTACACATGCAACTACATGGGCCAGAATGGCAATCGAAACGCGCTGACGTCACGTAAAAATTTACATTAATAGGTCGGTATACTGATCAAAATTAGTTACCTCCCAGCTATTGTTCTTACCATATTTGACCGATGTTGGACATCCCATGGGAAGTTTGTCCCCCACATAATGTACTCCGGGGAATGATCTTAACTGTTACTCGGGGTAGGCCTTACAAAATTTACGTATTTACAAAATTTCATTGAGGTAAAGTAACCTTTAAAGATTTGGACTACTTAAAGGCCCCCAGGGGTTACAGGAGAGAATTTTGCCAACTTCCAGCGAAAGTAGGGTAAGATCGATAGATTTACATTAACTAAGAAAAACGTTAGATCCGATGACCTTGTTTACTTCTAAAGTTTTTCTTCAAGAGGAAAGGAAGAGGGCACATCATTCGATGCAGCAGGGCATCAAGCGTTTAAAAGAATAGTCCAGACCCAAATTTATGTTTGATATGTTAAAGAGGAACATCTAGGCATTCTGTGAAATTTCCATTCATTTCCCAGGCTTAGTTCTCGAGATATTAGCAATTTAGGTTGACGTATTTTCCATTCAAAGTGAACTTGAAGCAAGCAGGTGTGATGTCATGGCTTCACATTGAAGGGCAATGTTTTGTTTTTCTTTAAAATTTACTACCAATTTTATACAACAAAACTCTAAAACATTCATACGTAAAATAAATTCTGAGCAGTGGAATTTTAAAACGGCATATGCCTTAGGGGCAAGATAGCAACCGTAGTCAATTCAAGGTCAAAACAATATGATGAAAAATAAAGAAATACAAAACATTGGTCTCATTGTGAAGCCATGACATCACATCTGTTTGCTACAAGTTGACTTCTGACAGAAAACGTGATAATTTCAGTTGTTAATATCTTGAGAACCGGACATGGGAATTGAATGAAAATTTAACCAGAATGTTTAGAATCAATTTCTCTGTATTATATAAAAAAAATTGGGGTTTGGCCTATTCTTTTTAGAAGTCCTACCCATTTCGTGCAACATTTCATTAACTTATAGAGTAGAATAATTGCAACTTATAGTGACGCTTTGTAGAAGAATTTATAGGAGGTAATGATTGGGGTTTAATTTGAGGTCTGCGGCGGCCATCGACGGTTTGGGTGTGGTTTGAAGGGGGCTGGGCCAATGTCAGGGGAGAGTATACCTGTGTGGTACCATAGTGTGCGTTATTTAAAACATGAGAGAAGAGCATGGTAACGGGATTTGGGCAGCGTCGTATATAAAACTCACTCTTATCTCTTTCCCATAACTATAGGACCATTTATACTGTTAAAAAGTGAGAGATTGTTAGCAATACGTGTGCCCAATTACTTCAATAAAATAGCTGTCAACTTCTTCATTGTCCGGAACTGCAAGCATCAAAAAGAAAATAAAATAAGAAGGTGACTTTGAGCATTTTCTAATAAATATGTACTCCACCCCACCTCCGTAGCGTCCCTGTGTTTGCGGAATCAACATTTCTGCCAAAAAGTTCTGTCACGTGATTGGGTAGCCTATGTTCTCTCCATTCTTGATGGTTATTTCACAAGACGATATTCAAGATGGCGATTGGTCCTCAATATTGGGGGAGGGCGCATGACCCCATTTTCAAATAATTTACTGTGTGAAAAATCAAAGTCAAGGGGCGATTTCTAAAATATTAGTGGACATGTCCCCCTGTCCCCGGAATCGCCGCCCATAGTAAAAGGGAAGACAACGAGGGGAAAATAAAGGCAACTGACAGGATGAATCTGAAATACAAAATAGCAATCATTTCAAGCAACTAAGCAGCTTCCAATTTTTTTTAAATTAAAAAGTATAAGTCTGTGTTTTACAGATGAAGAAGGAAAAATGATTGTCATTTCTTCAAATTTCGACGGCGTGATCGTCGTGTGAAATTATACAAACACTTTTGTTAGGAAGTTCTTAGGAAGGCGCTGAGCCGTTTTTACTCTAGAAACACCTGAATTGGATCCCGTTTTGAAATAGAAGTGCCCAATTTTTCCAGGAATCTGCCCCAGAAATTGGCTTTGCAAAGCTCAAGGTTGGTTGTAGCCCATCTTCTCCCACCCTCAGCCATGGTTCGTATGACTGCAGGTGAAATAAAATATCAGGTGAAATAAAATATTATGGCAAGATGATTTAATGACTACATATTTACATGTGCAAACGTTCCACCCAGGGGCGTAGCTAGGATGAAATTTGTAAGGAGCCTAGGTATCAAATGGGGGGGGGGTCACTGCATTGATCCTTAATTCTCACACATTTTATTGGGACATAATTTTTGAGGCACTTAACAAACATCTGGAGGGCCAGGCCCCCGTATCGACGGGCCTGGTTCCACCTAAAGCATTTCGAGCATGTAAAGAGCTCTTATCGCGGTTCAGATGTCCAATTTATAGCTAAAAGCGGATTATATTTAGTGACGTCTTAATTCTGACACTAAAACCTGCAGTTAGGAATTTCGAGGGTCTTTACAAGTAGTTATGTAACCCTTGTGGCAGTGATATCTCACTCATTTTTTTAAACGAAGAGCGCATTTATCCAAAACAGGAACCGAACTTACTTCCATATAAGTTCACATAAATCGCTGGTCGAAATCCCTCGTGTCAGTTAGAGGTTAGCTGTATGAATAGCAATGGGTTTCTTACAGATTTCAAAACCTTAAAATTGCACTTACAATTAAATACTATGCAATCATCACACACATGTCAGTGTTGGGATAAAAATGAAACTGACCAAGTTATGATGTGGATACGCTAAAACTTTCGTTAAAAAAACATGTAACTCCTACTTGCAGAGACCGCCGGGGAGATGGGGTGGCTACGGGGCTTTAGACCCCGCAATTTTTCTGCCGTGGGCATTTTAGGCCCCCGTACACTACTTTTACTTATTGATCATATTGTGCCGCTTCGATGATTAGCTACCCCCTCCCACACACACACACACACACTTTAAAATTATGACTTGGCGCTCCTGTACAGCTGCAGCAAGAATTGTGTGCCAATAGTGTAAATTTTCCTTTAAACTTGTTCTTTGATAAGCATTGTGTCTGTGTCATTATGGCAATGGTTCTCAGTATTACCCATTGAAGTCCGTGTAAGATACGGTCAGATAACAAAAAGCACACAGCCACATCAGCAAAGCTTGCTTAAACTGTACTTGCAGTCTTCAGCTCCATGCATGTTCCCCCCAGACTGCTTTCGTTTATTTTTTACCGATAGGCTTAATGCAGTGCTATTTGGCGACTTCACCACTACTTCCCAATACTAGGCTACTCTTAATACATATAATGGATTGCCAAGTGTTCTAATTAAAGATGACGCGACGCTAGTACTTTCTGTCAACAAGTGCATGCTCTTGCGTTCGAAAAGACATTTACCTGCAAAGTTGAAAGCGCAGTACCTCTCCATGGTTCTTCTTAATAATTGTATAATGTACCTTTGGAAAACGACATGAGCAAAAAAAGAAAAAAATATCCCACAGGGTAAAACTAGAGTAGACATGAGAGAACATTGATGGTAGAAAGCCGGTGAATGTGGTCCCACGGTGATAGAACGCAAACTCTGACAAAAGTCTTCAATACCCATTACAAGCGTATAACCTCTGCAGTGTATCATGCAAAACAGCGCGAAAGGAAGAACCCAAGAAAAAGGGTCATTCCTTACTTTGCACAGAAACCGAAAACTGAAAATGTCTCTTTGGAGCACACTTTTAGGCGACAATAAACTAACGTAATGTATTCAGGTGTTACACGGTCCCAAAGGAAGAATCACTGTATTATTTAATTCACTTCAGCGGTTTGTACCAATATCAAAATATCACATGTACATTGATACATATTACTTTTTTACAAAAAATAAAGAGGAAAATGGATATTTAATGGATGGGTACGGGGAGCTTAAAATAAGTCGAGTTTTTCGAATATTGGAACAGAAACGTTCAAGTCAAGTTTTGCATAGAAGACCAAAGTAATACAACAAACCCATGGTCCATTACATGGCCGTCGTGACCTGGAGGTTTTATTTACATTATTCGCACGGAAAACGCAGAGGAAACCAGCAATATGGCGGATTTTTGAATGACATCACATCTTTCTCAGTGACATTAGGTAGTTTTATTCAAGAATTGTTTTGTGCTGATTAGTTCTAGGAATCGGCTCTCAATAGCAATTTAGAGAGGCAAAGCATTGACGTCACGCTAAATTCGGCAATACAACAGTGTTAAGTTCCGCTGAGACCGCATACTGTATTTATCTACCTTCTTTATGCTTTACATGAGGCAGGTACGAATGACGCCAGCTTTTATATTCATATCTCCCAATATGCAATACCTACGATTTGCAGGGAATTGAGAGGTTTAATTAGAGGCACGTTGCATTGCATGCATGCGAGGTTTCCCTACAACCTTTTTCATCGTCGGATTCTACACAGTATACAAAAAGAAAAGGTCTTTCCTTTTTGTGTAAGGACGTCTCCGAAGCGTGTCTGTATAATCAACATTAGTGTAAACAGTTGTAAATGAACTTTCGATTGCCTTACCTCTCAAGATGATGAATTCTACACATCAGTAGATCGGAATAATACTAAGTAGGGTATACGTGACAAGCACGCAAAACACAGCTTGAAAGATATATGCTCGAGTAAAGGACAAGAATTGTACCTAGCACTAAATGAAAATTTTACCATTTTAAGATTAAGAAACAGCCGCTTGTCTGCAAGCGATTCCGTGAAAGTTATGGGACACACCAGCAGACTGTGCTATTCGGTACGTGATGCACTAACATAGAGTTCTGCATGTTTGCGAATGCGAGTGTTTGTGTCTGAGTGTGTGTTATTTACTTCATGACATATTACTAAAAGTATATTCAGGCTATATAGATCGTTTTAAAGGCAATTTCATATGTTTATCCTAGGTTAAACATCTCAGAAGTATAGTTACGACACTGGTTGGGGTTATTTGGTTTACCTGTCTTCAGAGACTATTGCAACAAACTCTCCCTCCCATGAGCGGCGATCCCGGTGTGGTGCAGGGGACATGTCCCCCGATATCTGAGAAATCGCCCATTGACTTTGATTTTTCACACAGTAAATTATTTGAAAATGTGGTCATCCCCTCAAAGAAAATTGAGAGCAAATCGCCGCCCTTGCTCTCACCTGTAAAATCATTTCAGTGTTAGTTTCATTTAATTCTCTGTTTGACCTCACCGTTAAAAAATAAGAGTCTAGCAACAAATAAAAACAAGAAGGCAGGCCCGTAGCCAGAAAAGATACTGAGGGGGGCGAAAAAATTTTCAGGGGGCCAAATGTGTAAAAATGTATTAAGTCAATTACAACTTGAAATTTCTGTAGGGGGCGAAAATATTTTCAGGGAGGCTCCACCCCCTTTTCCCCTTGACTACGGGCCTGCAAGAAGGTAATCCATGATGTATCAAATCGCACGCCGTCACCATCCCCGTGTTCTCTATATATCTTGTGATTAATGAATTTTTCCAACATAGGATGCTGATTACCAAGTACTGCAATGGCAAAAGATCACTTTTAGGTAATTTTTACCTGGGCCATAAACAACTAGAAAGCACTATGTGAAAATATGTCTCTTCAGTCTTCAGTCTAGGAAACATAATAATGTGGTTAAATTACCTGTCCTTACATACTGATACGCAAATAGTATGTAAAAACCGACTTAAGCTCATTTGATCTTTGACCCCTTCATGCACAGATTTCACGTTACGTACCTATTCACTAACTTTGAACTTGATCAGATACGTCTTATACCTTGGTCCCACGTACCCCGCGTCAACCGATGTAACCCCGTGTTTATACCAAGGCAAAACGGCAGGTGTTAGGTAAATTTGCTTTCTCCAAGGGAAATAGTTTCGCCACGCACTGCAGCAACTAGCTGTAGTTCATTTAATACAATACCAGTTTGTTAAGTGTGTACAATACTGGTAGGAAGTGGACTTTATACAGCTCCGTACCTGTCAGCCTGTGATCTATGGTTGATTACACAAACACGGTGTTTAAAACCGCAGAACCCTCGTTCGGAGGTGGATCGAAATTTTAACACCGACCCCGAGTAAACCCGCGTTCTCACGTTACTCGCGCTCACGATAACACGGTGTTACGTCGAGCGCGGGGTACGTGAGACCACACTATTAGAAGCCAGAGCTGCCGATATTGTTTTTGCTAAATTTAGGAGTGTATGACCTTTGACAAATATTTGAACTTTTACCTCCCATCATAACAACCAAATAGCTCCGTTTTAAACTTTTTTCATCACTCTTCATCCCATGTGGGTTCATGACCATTTTCAAGACATTGATATGCAAAAAGGCAAAACTTGACCTTTAGCTTTTGCTCTTTGACTTATGATGTTTTCAATTAGACATGTACACGTTTCATGGTCAGATACCTACCCACCAAGTTTGAACTTGATCGGACTTGCTGTTTACGAGGAGTTTGCGAAACACTTTTCCACAAACTTTAGGCAAAGTTGGTCATTGACCTTCATTTCGACCTGGACCTCGACCTTCAGCAACTAAAGGCACTAGTTTAAAATTTTTATTATAGTTTACAACATGTCATGTGGTTTAATGACTTTTTTAAAATACTGATAGGCAAAAAATTTAGACCTTTGAACTCTGACGTCATGAATTACACATGCACAAACTATCAAAGCCAGGTATCCACCAAACAAGTTGAACTTGATCACTTACGGTTACGCAACGAACTTTTTCACAAGCTTTAGACTGGTGGCCTTTGCCCTACATTTTGACCTTTGACCGCGACCTTAACAAACAAAAAGCATTGATTAGTCATTGTCTCATATTTTTCTATACATCGGGTGGATTAATGACTTTTTCATAATACTGGCAAAACCAATATTTGGTCTTATTTGACTTTTGACCTCTGATCTTTGAGCTATATTGTCATCAGTTACGCATGTGCAAGTTAAATGGTTAGGTATCTAACCGCTAAGTTTGAACTAGATCGCACTTACGGTTTCGGAGGAGTACGCGACACCCTTTACACATACACACACTGGCGCACAGACGTTCAGACATACACACGCTTTCACAGTTCTAGTAATAGGTTAAGTACATTTTCTCATCTTCCTATACATTACATGTAGGGAATTAGATGACAATTACGAACTAACCAGATAGCAAAAGAAAAAGGCAAAAAGTGGAATTAAAACATCTGTAAAAGGTCTCCAGCCTATCGGAAGAGAGACACAATTAATTAAACAAATTCGTTACTTACAAAGCTAACTTTGTAAGTGCTACGGCGATGTTTTCCCTCATCTGACAGAGTGGTCTCATTTTATTTGAAGTAGGATTTACCCCGCGTTTTAATAAAGTTTTCAATGTCTCATTCTCTAAAATGGGGAAACACAATACTTTAGTTTAAGTCTATATAAGGGATCTTCCTTAGACAATTGTGTGGCATACCAAAACAGTCATATTTTCATCTTAATGATTGTTCCTAAAGTTTTTACATTTCTTCTATGAGGGGGAGGGATCTAAAGAGGTTTTATTGGATAGAAAAATCAGTTCGCTTTCACTTTTAACTCTTGCCCCAAAGGTTATCGTCCCTGCTTCTATTTGATTACTAACTTTTATGTATACTCAATTCAACATAACTATTAATTCAGGCCTTGAAGAGCAATTATTTTACCACGCTGAGCCACCACAAATGTGGTATAGAACCTATGTGGTATAGAGCCTATATGGCTTTAATATATATAAATTACAACTTCACGTCGGGTGGCTAACCAACTCAACAATTTTGATCAGATTTGGATCTTTTGAAAAGCCAGTTATGATGGGAAAACCGTAGATTGCTCTTGGATGAAAAACTCACCTTACTTTGACCCGGCCGGGGATTGAACCCTTAACCTCCCAAACGCTCTGGTCGCCAAACCTCCTTGCTTCAACTGCCACCGCCTTTATCCATCTTGCCAGAGCATCGGTATAACTAGTTTTAAGTTTATTTATCAGCCTTACGAATTTGTGTACAAGTTTGCCAAATTTCATGTGGAAAGTCTCAAAGTGGCAAATGTCTTTTAAGTACCCGAATTTCGCATTCGCACTACACAATTGGCCATCAATGTGATAACCATAGGTGTAGGAGGCGGCGGCGGGGGGTTACTGGTGCCTATTTTTTTAGTACCTAAAATACTTAAATTTTTTAACACAAATTTTACTTGAAAGGGTAGCATATGTGGCACAAGATTGCATGTAAGGACACCTAATTTCTCAAAAATTTTCAAAGGGGAGGGGACGACAATCACACAACATACTGTATGGCCCCTGTGAGAGAAATACTGGCTACGCAACTAATTATTATCACCATTATTGTAAGGACTTCCTCAAATGTGACTGAAAGTAATTGGTACGCGATCATTGCGATGTAATAAACGATGCATGTATATATGTGTACACCAGCTTGTTGAACGCTCGCGTAGAGCGCGAAAATGTTTGGTTACATTTTGGACAAGTCCTCTCCAGCCCCCCTCAGCCCCCCCCCCCATCAAACTGGACTCCTACGCCCATGGTGATAACATCACATACACCCGCTTGTTTCAAGTTCACGTTGGTAAGAAATATGATACCTTCAACCTCTTACATCTCGAGGACAGAAGACTTGAACAAGAATTTCAACACAGTACTAAATTATACTTTCTCTTGAACATCTTAAGTATAACTTTTGGTCTACACCGATGTATTATTTTGTTCAAACTGGAATTAGGCCTACATATGAAACAAAAAGTTCACCTTTTCTTTAGTCTACTAAATCATCGTTAACCTATTGAAGGAGTGTGGATATGGAAGGGTAGAAAAATTTTGATTTCAAACCTTTTGTGAAAGTACATCGGTGATGTTTACAGGTGTATTGGTGGGGAGGGGGCTCGACGGCTGCATCCCCCAAGGTTTTGCAAAAGGTAGTACTGATCCCCCCCCCCTCGGCAATGAAAGGCAAATCTCATAGATTACAGCCACGAAGTTTTATTGTTATTGACATGCGCAGTCCTGTCGAAAGTCAGTTTCGACCCCCAAATATATATATATATATATATATATATCCCATTAGACTTATTATCAACGAATGTAATCTGCTTGTAATCCTTATTAGGCCCACTATCATCTATAATTGTTATCTGCTTTTTGCAATTTTGTTTTCTGTACTAGCATAGCTTACTTCTTAACTTCATTTTGTCGTTTGCAACTGACGAAGAGCGAGGTATCTCGAAATATATTGCTTAAATTTTCCAAACTGGATGATATGAAGGCGTCACCACTTTGTCTTTTTTTCCTTATGTATATATATATATATATATATATATATATATATATATTTCCGCTCATCGGAGAGATGCTAAACAGTTTGTCATTCTTGTACCAGTTTCTTCAATTAATTTTCAAAAACTGAGAACGGGCAAATGTTTAGGTTATCCTCGACTCCTCGTCCGTTGCAGTTTTGAGACCGGTTCCTTCTCCGCGATTAATCGCCAGTGTATAATACAAACGCGAACCATGTACGCTGTAGATGCAAGCATATGGTTCAATCATGTTTAAACAGCAGCTTGGCACTCTTGGATATTACCCGGTCTTTGTGTGTAGACAAATACGGTTTGAATAATTATATTTCTCGTACAACATTTCTAGGCGAAATTTAATCAATTCTATATGTTTGGTTTCCATGAAAGACGCTAAAGATCGAGCTAAACCATCGACTTTACCTCAAATGTATGTCTGTCAGTGATTTTGAACAGGACGTTCCCTTGTGTATAACAGAATCCCTTTTCCTGCTGACTGAAATTTGACGAGACTATATTAATCAAGAGATTCACAAATTTGTTCTTTACTTTCATGCCCTGTAATAATCATAAGTTGTTCATGTTTGAACAAACAAGACACTCATTTGACTACACTCAATCAGCTGATATAGGATAGTCGATGTAAATAATCTTCTCCGTCTTAAAGTGATTGAGGTCGGTCTTCATCCATGCCACCTCTTCGCCATGATTACACAAATCAATCCTTTGATTTGAATGTTTGGTTGTAGTAGATTAGGATGAATTCAGTGAAATTAAAAACAACGACTAGGCATCAGCAGGATTACATTATTTTAACTTTTGGAGCACAACAGCACATACTGGTTATACATCTACCTTTTTGTAGTGCGGCTTCTACCATGTCAAAAAATCCGAGTTTTCGAGATATGCTTGCTTAGTTTGATTTTACTGCATTTCTTAATATTTTGGATATGCCGAATCCCTCTTGAAATGCGAGGTTCTTGTTCCGACATTATCAAGGCGAACATTTTGAATTTTCTACATGGCTGTCATTTTTCACAGAGAAATGACCACAATTTTCTAGTTCCAGAAGCTATTGGTATTGTTCTGATAGCAGGATAGGTAACACCATGTTTTCAATGTAAACGTAGTATTATGCACAGTCTGTATTTCTGTCTGTATTTTACGTGCGGTGAAACCTACACGAATTGAAACAAAAATCCGAGCAGAATCCAAGCCAAACCCACATTTGGTGAGGTAGATTGCGTGGCGTAGCTTAATGTGCGGGCATCTTACACTACGTCACAGAGGCCTCATTGACTCGCTTACTACTAATCACCTCCCTGACTATACATGTAGACGCTATCTAAAATATTTCGAAAAGGGTAGAAAGCTTCGTTTGCTGATGGATGCATAGAAGCACGTAATGCTCGTCAATAGCAAATATGACAAGACGTTGGGTAATTCCTTTAAAAACATGATTCATTGTGCTGTTCATATTAAAGTCACGAAACTCTTCGGGCATTTTAATTACGTTCTTATAGTCTCTTTGAGAAGCATTCGCGGAGTCTTAATCAATCCTTGTGACAGGGAACCATTTGAGTAAATTTATTTTGCCTAAGTATGAATACGTCCTCACAATGGCGAACATAGCGGCATGTAGAATGGAACGGATGAAACTGTTAGAAAAAATGAAAACACCTGAAGGACAATGCTTCTCCTAATTACCAAACCGAATCTGCAGCTTATTGTTGATTCGATGATCAAACGATTTACTACATTTCTTAATACTTGCAGACGGTTCCAGCATAGTCCTTCATCTTAAATTTTCTAGAAAATGATAAATTTTTTCCGAGTTTTAGCCTATATAAACACAAATATCGGATAATAATAAAACAGAGAAGGGATGTAATGCAAAGAAGAAACGATTCCCACGTTTCATCATATGAAAGTAATACGAAAAACATTTGAAGAAGAAAGAAAAGTCCTATGGGATCTCTCTCTCGCTCTCTCTTTACAGTTAGTTAGTTAGTTAGTAAGATGGGGTTTAACGACACACCAACACGCAGTGTTCTCCACTAGCTGTTTTCGCCCGGACAAAATCTGATGAGCGTGCGTCAGCGCCCGGTCTTAATGTTGCCGCCCGCAAAAAAAACCTTGGCCGCCAGGACAAAAAATATTGCTTTCACTGTTTTTGGTAATGTTTGAATTGTTCTATTCAAATTAAGCACAACTTGTAACACCACTTTACATTACGTGCGCAAAAAATTTTCGAAAAAGGGAGGGCACTCCCTCCCCGTAGACCCCTCCCCAGGACGGCGATCGGTGTCATCTGCCAAATCCGAGACAAGCGCCCGGACAAAATTTTGACCTGTGGAGAACACTGAACACGAATGTGCCATATAGTATCAGCTAGAAAAAAGTAATGGTTGGATGACTAAGAATCGTAATGATGATGTAAAATTCTACTAAAATGTCTGGGCAAAGCAAAAGCGGGAGTCACGTCAAAAAAGCGAAGATCTGAAACTAGTCCCAAATGGAGTTACGACCCCGCTTATACACGAGACTTAAAGAGAAGCGATCGGAAGGCTTTAAGAAAGCCAAGCTATCTTGTACAGTGTAAGCAAAATCGGTCTTAAATGGGCTATGGCATTCCCAAACCTATTTAAGAATAGCCCTATAATCCTAAATACAAATCGGTGGCTGCACTTTGATTGACACTTATTCTAACCATTACTCCACTCTGGTTGGTCAATGATGACTAAATGCAGTCTCTTGCTTCTCAATTAAGCTCAGACACAGTTTTGTGTCAATATGGCCATGGTCTGTTGAAATTCAGTGCAGGCTACTGTGGTCCTGTATTACTAGGTAATCTAAACAGATGTTTTTGTTTAAATTGAGGGAGGGCAAGAAGTTGACTTAGAAGGGTTAATTTTTACTGTCTTAGGTGAGATTAAAGAGACTTTAATCAGCAAGTGCAGAGCAAGGGCTGACTTTGATAGCAGAAGAGACTTAAATACGTGTTGTGAAGTAAAATTGTTTGGTTTCTTCAACGTACATCATCACCATATAGATATTCTCATCTTTGTAAAATACAGTTGAAATAATGCAATAGGTCTGATCTTAAAACTGATTATTTGGTCACTTCACTTTGTTTGACACTCTAAAAATATTCTGGTTAAAATTTAACAAGGACTTTGGTCACATGCTATCCAACCATTCTCTAGGCTAAAGTAATAGTGGAAGTCTGGTTCTTTTAGCAGGAAAATATTAGTAAGTAACCGGAATATCAAGTACGGTAAGTCATTAATTAAACCGGTGGAGTGTTTTTTGTCCCAGATTATCCGGCTAATTTCTCCACCAAGGAGTGCTTATTAATTTGTGACGACGATCAAGGTTTGACCATCTGACCATGGTTTAATTTAACAGTGTACAAAAGGGGTGAAGATTCAGGCAATAGCCTAGGGCTGTAACATCCGAGTCCGGACTCGGAATCGAGTCCATTTTTTGCCTGACTGAGAATTGGCCCTGAATGGGAGGTCATGGAATCGGAATTGGCCCGGAATGGGCTCTGCTGGACTCGGACTTGGAGCCGATTCCAGTCGAGTCCACAAGTTTCATGAATTTTTCCGAAGCAACATAGTTATTGCACAATTTAACAAGTAAATGGTCACATACAGTCAATTGAATTACAGGGTCATCCAAAGAATGAAACTGATTCCTAAAATATAACCGTTTTCATCATAAGTGTAATTGTTAATGTACATAAAGCATTTGTATGAAGCGCTACATTGTCAAATGGCCGGACTCGGAATTGGCCCCGAAGTGGAAAACCTGGAATCGAAATTGGCTCGGAATTGGAGGGTACTGGATTCGGAATTGTCCCGGAATGGTGGCCACTAGAATCGGAATTGGCCCGGAATTGGGTTAGATGGACTCGGTTACAGCCCTGCAATAGCCTTCTTTTATATCCACATAGGCCACTTTGACTGCCTAATAAGTGGGTTCTTAGTTCAGATCACATGAAAAGGAACATTTCACAACAGATTGGCTCTACAGGGACTTACACATTCAGATTATCAAATTGTGCGACGTTATCTTTTGGCAATCACTCTAAAAACTAGCTAGCTCGTAGAGATCCGCTCTTGGGCAGTGAAGCTGCACTCTAAAAACACTTGGGTCAACTTGACAAAATTGGGTCAGGTCATGGGAACTAACTAAAATTATTGGGTCAAATAAATACCCAAATAAAGCTTCATATGACCCAAATGGGGTTAAAATTTGACCCAAAATGTTGGTTCAGTTCCCTCGTGGCGCAAGTGTTTTTAGAGTGTCCCTTCAAAGTGGGAGGTGCTCAGACGGTTGCGTCAACTTTGATTAGAGAGTTTAAACCGCTTAGAATGATAGAATCGGTACTTTAAAGAATTTGTAGGAGTAAAGACAGGGCATAACGGAGTGACAGTGCCGTCAAAAGGGATCTGAGATCGAGGGGCGGGAAGGGGGATGGGTGAACCATTCAACACCAGAGTTTTTGGTATTTTCTTCAGTAAGCTTGGAAGCTTGAAGAAAAAAATTCGAACTAAAAACTATTTGGAGGTATTTAACCCCTTCCAGCCCCCGGTTTCGACGATCCGGAGTGAAAATATAACTAAAGGAAATGTCCTCGATACCGTTTTAATAACATTGAAAGGCTTTGCTGTATAGAGTGAAATTTATGTTGGGCTAAATAATATTCGAATGAATTCAATAATTATTCATCTTTGAAGAATAAAAAATGTCGTACTCAAGATTGCACTTGTTTTAAAATAATCCTGAACTTCAAAGTTATTATCGATGACACGAGGGTGTAGTTGATTTGACGGTCGATTCTTTCGTCCATGAAGATTCTCCCTGAAAAGGTCCTTTTGCGGGAAGTCCAGGAGAGAATTCCAAATTTTGGCCAAACCCATATATGCTCTCGAGAGCTTAAAAGAAGGGTTCAAGCAAAAATTTACTTTTCATATGTGAAAGAGGAACTAAATCTATGCATTTTGGTGAAACT